>JABFPQ010000208.1:0-13891 GCA_022817265.1 Masnerella sp. ZL-2020
ATCTTACATTGAAATGCGTTATTTCGAATGAAATATGTGCATCCGAACATGAACTCCTATAGTCACTGTGTTAATTTATCGATTTTCAAATATTAATATTTCTCAAACGATGTGGTCAAAATTCTTCAAACTTTGCCAAAAAATGGCAAAAAATGTATTTTATAAGTGGTGTGATTTTTAAAGTTCAATCTTACTTTTTGATAAATGTGGCAACCTCCTTAACATTGTTTAAACATATTCAGAAACATTTTTTCGAACTTATTTCAAATTATGTGCTCCATTATTTAAATAACATATTAATTAAGTATTAAAGGACAATCTATTTATATAGAAATTGAATAAATAAATAAATAAATACTATATGGATATAATTTTCACCGTTACAACAATTGTATGGATTTTGTTAAATAAATAAATATTTATTGATAATTAAATAAATCGTTTATGTTTAATACCAATTCATTTTTTAACATATATCTTCCTACAACATGATTATTAATAACATTGTTACTAATCATTTTTTTTATTATTGCAGGTCCTATTTTGAGTACACGCTCCAAGGACATTATCCTTGTCTGAGCAGTGTATACTCGCTCCAAAGTGTTTTACATCTTTGTTTGAGCTGAGTGTTGATATTCGCTCCGAGGTTGATTATTGAATTAATCAAACCTTCGTGTGAGCTGGAATAGTATTTTATATATATGCTCCAAGATTTCCAACGTCTTGTCAGAGCAGTTTTACTTTCTCCAAAGTTCTATCTTTGTTTCAAAGCTAATATAAATTTTTTTCAGAGAGTAATATCAATTTTAAGCACGTATCTTTTTATCTATTGTAAATAATATTGAATTATTTAAAAAAAAACATCCGTAAAATGGATTGCACGGCTTATAATCTGTTGAAAGAAGATAAACTTGCCATTATAAATAATGAAACTTTAGAACAAGCTCATATTATTTGTTTTAATACTCTTCTTGCAAAGTGTACAAACTCTAGATTCTTACCTCAACCCCCTTATATTTGGCAAACACCAGATTGCATTGAAGCTGTACCTCAAAATCAAGATTATATTCAAATTATTTATGCCAATTCTCATTTTGTGTGTTGTTATTATGATACTAAATCTGTTTTTATTTATGATTCGCTAAATAAAAAACAAGTTTCTAAAGAAGTAGCAATTTATCTGAGCCATCTCTTCCCTTATGTAGATTTAAGCAGGGTTTTATTTCCAAAAGTTCAACAACAAACTAATTGCATTGACTGTGGTGTGTTTGCAATCGCTTTTGCAGTTTCACTTTTATATAATATTAAACCTGACAAAGTAAAGTATAAACATAACGTAATGCGTAGTCATTTATTAAAATTGTTGGAAACGTTTGAAATGGAACATTTTCCACAAGACACAAGATATCCCATTCAGAATGTCATACCCTTACCAGTTGCTTTACAACGTCGAACTCATAATTTACTAATGAAGCAGGCAAGGTTACATTCACAAAATCAACACTTTTCTGGTACCAGTAAAAAAGAACGTACTGTCGACGATGTAACGTCATTAAGAAAATACAATTCCGATTTTCCTCCTTTGCCTGTGAAAAATGTAGCCAACAGTGTTTTTACAGTTTTGCAAAGCAGGGGTGATTATAGCAATGATAGAAAATTGCATAATAAATCTAACGAAAATTTGAGAAATCTGAAATCTCGGGAGCAACAGGCGAAGTCATGTTCCCAAAAACTAACACTCCCTGATAATCGTAAAAAACAATCGCTTGTACAGAAAGTAACATCATTAAATAAATACAACTCGGAATTTCCTCCTTTGACTGCAGAAAATGCAGCCAAAAGTAATGTTCCTGTTACGCAAGGCACAGCTAACAATAGCAATGGTGAAAAAGAGGTTTACGACTCTAACGAAAATTTAAGTAATTTAACATCTCAAGTACAACAAGCACAGTCATGCTCTCAAAAACCGACACTTTCTGAAAATCACAAAAAAAATATATTTGTAAAGAAAGTAACATTATTATCTTCAAGAGATTGCAATTTCGAGTTTCAGTCTTCTGTTGAAAATAATGCTTCTGCTGGAATGCTCACGCAATGCAAAGCAGATAACGAATTTGGAAAAAGAGTATCTGACAATGATAACAAACCCAACGAAAATGCGAACAATTTTGCATCCCAAATGGTTTTAGAACAAGATTGTAAACTAAATAATAACAATATGATCACAAATTCAGTTTTATACAGTACAAGTATGCAATCAGATTCATATTTTGTTTCTCCTTTATCTGTAGAATTGATCAAAAACAGTGAAAAAAGAAAATTTGGTGACGAACTAACATGTGGAATGAGTGATGCTAAAAGAAACAAGAAACTCGTTTCTAATATTATACAACAACCTGACGATATTGACAAAAATTCACAAGATACCAACATGCCCATAGAAAAACATTTAACCACTTCAGAAGTTGCATCGCTTCCATTTGGAATGCAGAATCCAAATGTCAAAAAATATCAACCAGGAGAAATAATATGGACACGATTCAGAATGCCAAGATTCATAGAAGATTTACGTGTTCAGGACAGACAGATTATTGAAAATAATGGGTGGATTTCAACCGAACATATGCAAGTGTTTCATTCCATACTTTATAAAACGACATCTTATTTGCCTTATCCGATCTATTTTTTTGAAAAACCTGAAAGAATAAAACCAATTTCTAAAGATATACATCATATACAAATTTTGCATGACGTGAATCATTGGATTTGCACTTATTATGACACAATTAGAATATACATTTATGACTCTTTGAATCGTGGATATCTTAGTGAAAATCAAAAGTTACAACTAAAATTATTATATCCACATTTGGACGGAAGATCTCTTGAAATTGTAAAAGTGCAGCAACAACCAAATTTCCATGATTGCGGTGTATTCGCAATTGCATTCGCCGTTTCAGTTCTTTGCAACGTCAAACCAGAAACAGTTGAATACGACTGGGGACTAATGCGTAATCATCTAATTAAGATCCTGACAGAAAAACGCATTATCCATTTTCCGGTAGTAAATATCGAAAACAACAATGCGAGAACTCCAAATGCTGATGAACAATGTTTGAATGACTCAGTAGTTAAAATTCAAAATAAATACAAAAGAAAACGAATTGACCCATCATATGCAAATAAAAAACCTAAAATTAGTTTAAAAACAGAGTCATCAAATAATGCTTTATCATTGAAAAATAGAAAATATTACAGCAAACATAAAACGACTATACTTGATAAAAAGAGAAAGTTTTACAATGAAAATAAAAAAACAATACTTGAGAAAATGGGAAAATATTACAATGAACATAAGAAAACAATGCTTGAGAACATGAAAAAATATTACAATAAACATAAAAAAACAATTCTGGAAACAATGAGAAATGTTAAACATAAAGCATCAGTCGCCGAGAAGAAAAAACAACGTCACTTAAGCAAAAAAGATTTAATTCTTGTGATTAAAAAAGAGTATTACAAAGCTCACAGACGCGAAATTCTTTCGAAAAAATTGAAAAGAACAACACGTTGTAGTAATAAAAAGAAAAAAACCTTCAAATCAACATTCAAAGTTCAAGAAGAGAGTGAAAACTATATTCGTAAACTGTCGACAAAATTACATTTAAGTTCGACAGTGGAAAATCGAATGGAAGCTAACAACATCATAAAGTGGTGTTTGATAAGTAGAAAAAATGACGTTTGTTCTTTGAAAAGAACATTGACTACTTTATCTAATAAAGCTCAAGGTATTATTGCTAAATTGGAAAAATGTGGATCTGACATAAGATCAAGAATTTCAGCGTTATGTGGTATATCAAAACATAATGCTACCTCGGAAGCTTACTTTGCCGAAACTGCATACAAACCAGCTGTAAAACCAACTAATAATAACGAGAGATCTGAATCGATTACTGCACAAAAATTGGATAAAATTTTCGTAATTAATGAAGTCGGTCAAATAATGAATGTCTTACCATTGATAACACGAGAAAAGATACAATCAACAAAAAAGGATAAAGACATGTTGACTAAATCGTGGGATTGTGATAAGTTGTTATGCAAAATAGAAAATTATGATTTAATAAATCATTATGAACAATTTATGAGATCATGGATAAAAGTAACATTGCAAACTGTTTATAAAAATATAGCAGATGTTAACAAGTGCACAGTTATGCACAAAAATCCTGCAAAAAAGGGCCATCCTTATAGTTGTTACGCAGATTTTTCATCGTGTTCATCTTCATTCATTTCGACACTTATTTTATCACCTCATTTTCCTAATGTGCGATATATTAAATATTTAGTGTATGGTGTTTTAAGACTTTCAAAAAGTATTTCAGATTTGGATGAAGCATTAGAAGAAGGAAATGTTGAGTACTTAAAAAATATACAAGATAAAATTAAGAACTGTTCAGCATCTACAGAACATGAACAAGTAAGCACAATTCTACTTAACGAAGACGCGATTCAAAAGAGATTTCACAAAGCTTTTACAGCTTTGTATAAAAGATCGGCAGATACTCCGAAACATGCTTGTGTTTCATGCGAGAAACTGTGTTTTAGAAAAGATGTTACTGTAATTGAGAATATGCGCAAAGAAATTGAAACTAAACAATGGTTAGATTTCAAGAAATACATTGAGGAATTAGAACTACCTTGCGAATATATATGTCATTATTGTTTGAATAAGTTTCGAAACGGTAAAATACCTCCAACTTGTTTTACGAACAATCTAGACGTTAAAAGTTTGCCAAATGAAATATCTACTCTTAATAGTTACGAAAAAATGATTATTCAACGTGCAAAAGCTTATCAAACAGTACAAAGAATGGCACCTGTTTCAAGGAAAAATATGCCATATAGAAAACTTATTCCTAAAGTTAAAGGACAAACATTTCATTTACCTTTACCGGTTGAAGAAACTATAGCTAAAATTTGTGACAAAGAAGATCCTATTAATCTAAATACTGAGTTTTACATCACGGTACGTGGTGTGCCAAATGAAAAGAAAAAAATAATTTGGGAAGATTTAGTCGATATGCAAAAAGTATTTAATGCTTTGAGTTGGCTGAAGGAAAATAATCGGCTCTATAAAGATATAAAATTACCATGTGACAGCAATGAGTTACTTAAAAATCTACCAGAAATTACATTCGCAGTTAACACTGATGATGATGAACCTAGCGAAATTGCAATGAATGCGGACGAGGAAAATAATAAAGAAGATTGTAGTGAATCTGCAAAAAGAGACGATACTACTCAAGAATGTAATAAAAATAAAGAAAACGATAAGAAACAAGCAATGCTAACACAAAAGTCTGTTAGTGACGAATACTACGAACATTATACTGTTCACCCGATGAACGAAAAAAGGGTTAATGAAACTGCAACAAAACTGTATCAAATGATAAAAATTCACGAGGCTCCTTTAGACAATAGATTACAAGATTTGGATCTGTTATGCTTTCCTGATTTATATCCATATGGTGAAAATGGTATGCGTCAATTCCGTCCTGACCGATTGACAGAATTTGAATTTGCGAAACACAAACTCATGTCTGTGCACCCCCAGTTTCGATTGAGTCATCAATATTTATTTTTCTTGTTGAATATTACTAATATTCGTCAGTTGGCTGCAGGAATATATCATAAATTGAACATCACTAACCCTCTCCTAAAGTATACTCGCGAAACATATTTGGATTCATTAGCTAAAGAACAATTGGAGAGTAATTTAAATACTGTATTCTCAAGATTACGAAACACTGAACAATACTGGAAAAATCCAAGAAATGATCTTCAATGTATGGTCGATAATTATGGACCAGCTACATGGTTCCTGACAATAAGTCCAGCAGAGTGGTTGTGGTCTGATTTAATTCAATATGTTCGGGAAATAAATAAACCTAAAATGGACAATCTTTCGGCTTCAGAATTGGTGATACAAGATCCTGTTTCGGTGTCCAGGTTTATTGAAAATAAATTTCGTGCTATGCTGGAATTCATTTGTTCAGATGATGCACCATTGGGCATTGTAAAACATTACTTTTGGCGGCGTGAATATCAAAGTCGAGGTACTCAACATTTTCACTTGTTGATTTGGGTTGAATCTGCACCTGAAATAGGTAAATCTACAAATGATGAAGTTGCTGACTTTATATTAAATTATGTTACATGTACCATTCCAAATAAAAATAAAAGTCCTATATTATACGATCGTGTCGTTAATCACCAACAACACCATCATAATTCTTACTGTTTACGTAATAAGAAAACAAAATCAGGATATGTCAAGGTTTGTAGATTTGGTTTTCCGCGACCTGTAACTAAAAATCTTATTATACGAGATGCCGTTAATTCTATTGCTGGAAGAAAAACTTTGAAAAATAATAGTCGATTGTACGATTTACCTCGAAGAGAAGACGAAAAATTGATTAATGATTATAATCCAGCTGTCTTACTTGCATGGGAAGGTAATATGGATATTCAATTTTGCGGTGAAAAATCCAAATCTATAACATGGTATATTACTAAATATGAAACCAAAGGTGAAAAATGTCACGTAGCGCAAGAAATGTTTGATGACGTAAATTCTACAACTTCTCTGTGCAAACGTTTATGGAACTTTTCTTTACGAGCTTTGAATAACAGAGAGTGTGGATTGTTAGAAGCTGCCGACACTCTTCTAGGAATATCATTGCATGGAACAGATTCTAATACTACTATCAGATGGCTGAATGTGAATGAAATAAGAAGTAAAAAATTGAAAAGTCGTAAAGAAATAGAAAGATTGAACGAAGGTTCAACAGATCTTTTTTGTGCAAATTTAGTCGATGATCATTATCCGCAAAGACCTGACGCATTAGAATCTTATTGTTTATTTGATTTTGCAGCACATTTTGATTATACAACAGTTGAACCTAAAGATGATGTTGAATATTACAAAGTAGGAAATCGTTACCTCAAAAAACGTACTAAGGGTCCATGTCTCATTAATCACATAAAATATAATGCAAATTTACATCCGGAAAAATATTACTTTTCGTTTTTGATATTATATCAGCCTTGGAGAAGCATTGAAGAATTGAAAAATGGTTGCGAAACATACGCAGAATCATTCAATAGTGTTAAAATGAATTTACAAGAGGCAATGAAATATCATGAAAAATTAACTGAGATACAAGAAGCATTTGATCACGTTCAAGAATTAATTAAAGATAAGATAGCCGAATTTGAAGAAGATGTTCAAGATGACAATTATGAACCATTAGAATGTAATCCAGTTGAAGCGAATGAAGCGATGAAAGACTTCCAAAACATTGATAATAATATGAACGATTTGCAAAATGTTGTCAACTTATCAGAAATGATAGCTGAGCTTAATGCAGATCAGAAACGTATTTTTGATACGGTTACTACGGCATTATTGAAAGAAGATACAACTGTTTTACGTCATTTTATTAGTGGAGCAGGAGGTACAGGAAAAAGCCGTTTAATTATGGCCATTATACATTGGACGAAAAAAACATTAAATAAACGCGTAGCTGTGGCAGCTCCAACCGGTATAGCAGCGTACAATGTCAATGGTTTGACAATACATAGACTGTTACAATTACCAGTTGAACACAATTGTACTCCTAAATACAAACCATTATCTGATTTAGTTTTGAAAACATTAAGAGAGGAAATGAGAGATGTCATATTATTCATTTTCGATGAATCATCAATGATCTCAAATGTAGTATTTATGTTTATGCATTTGAGATTGGCTGAAATTTTTGAGACTAATGATGTTGAAGATGGTTGGTTTGGTAAAAAACATATACTTCTACTTGGTGATTTATTGCAGCTGCCGCCTGTGCGCGAAGCTCCTGCATTTGTTCAAATAGCGAAAAAAAAATTCAACGATTGTATAGGAACTATAGGAAATTATAATTTGTGGAAAAACCTATTTACTTACGACGAATTGACCATTAACATGAGACAAAAGAATGACCTTTTATATGCTGACATGTTATCTCGTTTGCGTGTAGGTTGCCTCACTGATAGCGACATAACTCAATTAAAGTCTAGACAAATTGTTCTTTCATCTTCGACAAGCTACGATGAAAATTTGAAAGCATTGTGCACTTTTATAAACAATAAATTGCCTTCAGAAGCAATTTGTTTATTACCAACAAATAGGATGTGTCGCGCTTTAAATGATGAAATGTTGTTACGAATTTCTTCCAACGTCATAAATTTAGTTGCCGAAGACTCAGTATATTGTCCACAGTATTTAAAAAAAATAGTTGATAAAGAATTAAATGAACCTCGTAATGAAAATGAAGAAGACTGTTCTAATACTGGTGGTTTGCCTACCGTTATAAAAGTTAAAATAAATGCAAAAGTAATGATTACCAGAAATATTGATGTTACTAAAGGATTAGTTAACGGTGCTATCGGTACTGTAACATCGATATTACAAGATATTGACAACAAGAATAATGTTCAACGCCTTACAATAAAATTAATTAATGGAATAGAACATGATATTGAGAAAGTAAATGTGAAATTTCAAATTAGAGATAAAGCTTTTATAACGAGAAAACAATTTCCCATTCGTCTTAGTTACGCAATCACAATTCATAAGTCTCAAGGTTTGAGTTTACAAACAATAATTGTAGATTCTGGACATAATATGTTTGAAGACGGACACGTGTATGTTGCGTTATCTAGAGTTACTTCTCTGACTGGATTGCATTTGATAAATTTTAATCCCGCTAAAGTAACTGCGAGCAGTGCAGCAATAGCCGAATATAATAGATTAAGATCAAAATATAGACCTGACCAACCTTCGTTTGAAATCAATGTTCAAACTTTTCCGAATGAATGTGATAATAATCGTTGGATTGCCCCTAAGCATATTATTGCTTGTCAAAATCCTGAAGATGGTCCACAAAAAAAAAGTATTTCTTTAGTTGTTCGTGGGATACAAAATTCAGATGGAACATCATGTTATGCGATTTCTGTCATTCAATGCATGTTACATTCTCATTACTTGAAAGACGTTTTATCAAAACTTCCAAAAAATCACGTGTTTTATATGGCTCTGCGAGATTACACGAATCGTAATAATAATACAAATATTGACATAATAGCTGTTCGAAGATTCGTTGATCAACAATTAAACCAAAAATTGTATGAATATAACCAACAACAAGATGCAGGTGAATTCCTCACTCATGTATACCATGCCATTGAAGATATAAGAGAATTAATGACATTCAAATTAAAATATACTTCTACGTGTTTAAACAAAAATTGCACGTTCACCGTTACTAGAGAGGACAATCTGTTTATTTTATCTGTACCGATACGCCTAAAAAGCAAAAAAACGTTTACTCTTCAAGAGCTTATTGACGAACGATTTAATGTGAAGGAAAATGTGGAAGCAAAATGTCCCAACTGTCCACATTTGTATCGACTTGTTAAGACTGGACTCATTTCTGTTGGAAAAATTCTTATTTTACAAATAATATTATTTACAAACACTAAAGATGGTAATGTACAAAAATTTAATGGTACCTTTAAAATAAAAGGTATCTCCACGGATTCTTACAAAATCCAAGGACACACTTATAGAGTTGTTAGTACAATATTTCATTATGGTGAATCAATGGAATTCGGTCATTACACAAGCATGATTCGAACCGGTAAAACGTGGACGGAAGCAAATGATTCTGTAATTACAAAAAAAAAGAGGTGGCCGTCGAATTCGCATAATGCTTATATATTCATTTTAGAAAGAAAGTAATGTTTCATGTAGTCACATGTGAAGTATAAAAAAAATCTCAGTATTTCTAAAAAAATCTAAAATAAATCGTTTCCGGTTTATGTCAAAAGAAACATTTTGGTAGTTTAGATCCAAAAATTGCAGTCATTAATTTGTTTACAATCCGTTTAGTTTCCGATAAAGTTAGGAGAATCATACATTGGATGAAAAAACTTTTTCAATGATATTATTTAAATCCAGTTTCTCCAAAAAACATTTGATATCAAACTCACAAAAACAATTAAAATTGTAAAAAGTTACGCCAAGCCTTGCGCAAGTGATCTTTGTCACCTTCTCATAAAACATAATAAAATTTCGAAAAATCCAAACCACAAAAATTCTCTCAAAACGTAATTCAAAACCTTTTAAAAACATAACTTCAAAATACTATGAAAAACGCAAAAATCAATTTATCTCTTTGGAAAACTTACTTAGAAATGATGAATTTTTTCGTTTTTACAAAAAAGAAATGATATCAAAAATAACAATTTAGCCAAGATCAAAAATAACAACAAAAATGTTAAATAACAAATTTAGTCAGGAATCAAAGAGCGTGTTGGAGCGATGTAAGTTAATAACAAATAAAACTTCCAGACATACAAAGAAATAAAACATTATTATTCATGAAATGTTCGTCGAATAAAAAAGTTTTCAGCTATTACATTCATTGATCACTGACGTTGTTTCAGTTTTGTTACAAAATTTTAACAACGAAATAAATAATTAACAAAAATCTTGGCGGCCCGTTTTTGATGAACCAATATACACCGATACAATTAAAATTAGTAATTCAGTGGCACAAATTGAAAAGTCTGGATCATTTCTCAAAATAAGCATAAAAATATATATGTTTATATATTACTTGTATTCACACTTCAGGAGAAGGTAAAGAAAGAATACTACGTTATTAATATAAAAAAGAAAAAATACTTTATTTATTTATGTATAATAAATAATACGTACGTACTATCCATAATTATTACTATAAATAATAATAAACGTACGTACAATCCAAATTTATTAGCGGTGTCATCAGTTTCCGTATGTTCTAGGAATAAAAATTTTATATTATTTTTTCAAAACAAAACTGGTTCATAACTGCATTGGTAGATACTTAAACCAAATTTATATACTGGAAAAAATAAAGTATAATATAATTCGATTTGATTTTTTTACAATGCGCGTCAGCAAAATAAGAACAGACTTAGCAGGTTTTAAATGTTAGTTTGTCCGGATTTTGCTTACGCACTGTAACGCGGTGCGTAGCCGGGCCGGCGGTTGAACCGCGACCAGGCACCGCGCACTATGGTGCTTCGAAATTACAGGGTGGGCGCCAGGCCGTCCTTATGACGGCCGCTGACAGGCGGGGACGGGCAACGCAAAACAAACAAAACCGTGGCAGAGCGCGAGATCTCGATCCTCGGGGTGAGTTCCCGTGCGAGGCTACGAAGCCTCCCCGAGCCGGTGACCTGGGCCTGAAAATAAACGTAAGCCTAATGGAGCTTGGTCCATAAACTAAAATAAATAAGAAAATAAAAGGAGAACTTAAAAGGGAGGAATAACTTAGGCCAAACCACGCCAAACTAAAACTAATTAGACAGGTCGGGGAACATTTGGTCGCAAAAAGAAAAACACAAAAAGACGTAATTTCTAATCACGTTGGATTTATTAATCAAGTTTCGCGAATACAAAACAGCGTACCCCGGCGGGACGCTGTTTGGGATTCCACGGGGTCGGGGACAATCCATGGCTCCAAAAAGCTGAAATTAAACATTAATTTGGTCGCCGAGCTCTAATAGCGCCGGCGACACGGAGCGCGAGAAAGAGGCGCGACGAAAAACACCGCGCGAGCGCGCGAGAGAGAGAGAGAGAGAGAGAGAGAGAGAGAGAGTCACGCCGTCGTGTTCGTACGCCGCTGCGCCGAACACGACTTTACGCGAGCGCCATGGCTGCTTGGCGCTCGACCGTCTAACCTGTGGGGCATAGGGGCGGCCCCGCTGATCCAAAACCATCCTGGCCGCTGCGCCGGTCCACGCTCCCAAAATGGCGGCCGCCTAGCCGCTCATGTCGTCCAGCTCCGGCACACGCACACACTCGCCCGAAATCACCGCTTGGTACGCGGCGTACCAAGCGCGCGCGGCCGCGACCGAATCTCCGGATTTCCCAATGGAAATCCGGGGGATTGGATACTCGGGGTGACGCCGAGTCACCACGAGGTGAACGCGGAAGCGCGGCGCGAGTCGCGGGGTCGAGAAACGTAACATGGGGCACTTACTCTTTTGTCCAAAAGAGTCGCGAAAAAGCGTCCGGGGTCACTTGTTCGGCGGCGCACGAAAGAAGAACGAGCCGGCGTGACGACTCGCCGGGCTCGACTTTTTGGTGGCGCTGTCGGCGCGAGATCGAGTAATCGATTCTCGATCTCGCCGCGCGCGAATTTAAAACCGTGACGACGGATTCGTCACAAATGATAACTTAAATCGAACAGAAAACGTAAAATCAAATTTCCGGAAAAATGAATCTCAACAAAATTCCGATAAAGGAAATTTTCAAAATAACGATTATAGAAATAAAAATATACGCGTGATTCGGGAAGCGAGCTCACTACCATCCGGAAATGACGATCGGGATGTTGAACCGGAAATGGGTGCTGTAGGGGGAGCTTTACCGGAATCAGTTCCGGATGAAAGGTTATATGAGATCTTAAACATTAATCAAACCAATGAAATCAATCCCGAACATGTTTTTGATAATGATGAATTTTTCGAAAGTTATTCCTTTAATGTTCTAAACAGAGATGTCAATCATGAATCTGACATTGATGAAAACAATGATTATATCGGTGTAAAAAGACCAAGATCATCGCATTTGGGGGTAAAGATCGGTGGTCGTTATGAATTAGCTTTGATTGACACCGGGGCCGAATTGAGCGCCATCTCATTGGAAACGGCGGATCAAGTGGAATTGGACCCTGGGGCCGAAATCGAAGATTTTCCAGTAGTGGGAGCAAATATTAAGGGAGCGTTTGTCGCGGCAAGTGCACAAATAAAGAGAATTATTATAATTTCTTTTGAATACAAGGGTGTCAAATTTAGACAAGGATTTATGGTAATTCCAAAATTAACTTCTCCGATTATCCTGGGCATAGACTTTTTGATAAGACATAATGCCGAGTTAGATTTGAAAACCGGAAGTATTACGTTGTTTAATCCAAATTGTAGTGGGAAATTATGGGAAGACAAAGACGCGAATATATGAACTTTAGGGGTAGCGTCATTGGGCCAATCAGAACCGCGAGATCGAACGTCAAATCCGGATAAGTTAAACAAGGAACGAGAAAAAGATATAGAGATGATTTTGCAACTTCACCCGCGATTATTTCGTAATGAGTTGGGGAAAATGAAAAACTACGTGCACGAAATTGAAATGACCGATAAAACGCCATTTAAAAAATCACCTTTTCCTATCCCTAGGGCTCATTTGGGGGAAATACGAAAGACCATACGCAAAATGGAACGGAAGGGAGTAATAATGCGGAAATCGACACAATATACAAACCCGTTGGTGGCGGTTAAAAAGGAAAACGGTACGTTCAGAGTTTGTCTAGACGCGAGAGCCGTTAACAAGGGTATGAAGAGAGACTATGCTCAACCACCGACCATTGACGAGGTATTAGCTAGGGTTGAGGATGCTCGATTATTTACCAATTTACATTTGAAAGAAGCGTTTTGGCAAATACCTCTTTCAGAATGTAGTCAACAATACACTGGCTTTCTCTTTGAAGGGCAAACGTATGTTTTCCAACGCATGCCCTTCGGGTTGAAAACGGCGGGTTCCTCATTTACTCGGGCAATGGGAAAAATCTTAGGTCCTGATCTGGAAGATCAAGTTATAGTATATATTGATGATATATTAATTGCAACTAAAACCTGGGAAGATCATCTGAAACTCATTGAGAGATTACTGAAGGTGTTAGAGGATGCAGGTTTAACAGTTAATCGTGACAAATCTCGATTTGGTGCAAGTGAAATTACG
>JABFPQ010000209.1:0-13851 GCA_022817265.1 Masnerella sp. ZL-2020
TATTTTTCGAGATAATCGCGTTTAAATATGTATATTTTTATCGGCGCGCGCCCATAACAATGTAAAATAAACACCTTTCTATGAACATTTTACAAAAACCAACAATACTTCATGAAACAGGACACTTCAGAGTATCAGAATATGAAATAAAAAATTCGATTTTCGACCATTTTCTGGTAAAGAGTCCCCTTAAATTTTTAATTTGAATTAAATAATTTAATCATCTTTGGGGCAACCTGGGACATTTTTGTCTTAGCATTTTTATATCTTATATTTTTAAATTTGCTCTTTTTTGTTAGGTACATTATCTTGATGTGAAAATTTAATTCTTTTTTTAGGTGGGAAAACCAAAAAATCCAATGTATCCATTAATGAATGTTAGAATTAGAGGATATTCATTTCCAGTTTTGGAAAAATTTCAAAGGCATATTCATAAAGTTATTGAGAGTTTAAGTATGGATGTAGAAGACAGGTAACTTTTTATTTTTGTACATCAAATTAAATTAAATTTATAAAATTATAACAACAGTAGATAAAGTTTAATTTTTCTACCTTGAAGAATAAAATTAATTTTGTAGTTTTCATGCAAATTATGTTTTAATATGATTTTATTTTCAAGAAATAATGTTGACAATTCCACAAATTTCAGTTGGGCCTTTCCCGCAAAAATACATAAAATAAAATTATTCAAGACCAATACGAATATTACAGAAGCGGAATATGTATTAAGCGTTTATGAAAGAAATACTCAATTTTCCAAGGTGTCGACTCTGAATTTGCCAATATTGTTGCGTATTTTGCAAGCTAGTTTGCCCGAAGGAGTGAATCTTTATGTATCGGAATTTGATCCTATGGTTGATCATAGACGTTATGTGCCTGATAAACAATTGCTGGATTTAAAGGCAGAACTTGCACAAATGATGGAACCAAAGAAATAATTTGGATATTTTGTTTCATAAAGAGAAAAATAAATGCTCATAGTAGTTAATAAAAAATATTTATGGTTAAGAAATATTTTTATTAAATAAGTATAAACGTTGTAAGTACGCAATTTTTGTTTGTTAATAAATTACAAATTGTAAAAATAGTAAATTGGAATTCATAACGATAAAATGTACATCGCATTTAATAGATTTCAACATGCATTCAATCAATGTATAAAATATAAATCTTAACAGTAATATCATTTGCAAATCTTGATGGACTGTGGCATCAATTTGGCAGTCTATATTGCTTACTTTGGAATTTTGTTTGTTGTAATATCTTTTATAAGATAACTTTACTCTATAAAATTATCTTTAAGTACAAAAATATCCTGATATGAGCATTGTTTTCACTAAAAAGAAAATATTAACCCATAAATTGTGAGCTTATATAATTTTTTTGTTCGTTTCCTTTTTTTAATAAGAATAGTTATTTTCATAATTCTAAACATAGAAACATGACAAAAATTTTTAAAATTATAATAAATTCAAATAAAGATGAATCTTGCTGTTTCTGGTTTTCTAAAACATCATAATGGGTTAAAAATTAAATAAATTTTCATTACGTTAAACATATTCTCAAATATTGCAATTTGCAAAATATTAAATTAATAAGCATTTGTATAAAAATATGGTATGCTTATTTAAATGTTGTTAACCTTCCACGTATGGACTATTTATACAGATGTTAAAGAAGGCCAAAGTGCACAACTTTAATTTTTGCAGTTTCTTCAGTCTGTATAGGTTCTTTTACTTTCGGTTTGTCATCTTCTGAAAAAAACAAAGAAAGAATCAAAAAAGTTTCTTTTATATAACAATTGTCTATTTGATCAACTAATCTCAAAATCGTTGACGTTTTGAACATTTGTAACAATTGTACCCCAATAATTAATTATTGGGGTTAATAACACTGGGGTTAATAACACAGCTGTGAAGTAAATTTAATGTAATAATATAATCCTTACTACTCAATGGTTGAAAGTCTTTGAGATAATCATCATTTCCCAAACAAAGTGGTAAGCTTTCAGCCAATTCTTTTTTCGTATCCATTGGATGTAATTGTACCAAACGTTTTTGAATTGGTTTGTGCATTTGTCCCTGATAAGCAAAAATAATCATTAAAATATTAACACAACATAAACATTCTCCGATCGAGAAAAATATTCCCTCCAGAGTTGTTTGTACAATTTTGTTTCAAGTAAATATTGCTCTTACCGAACCAGGTACCAAAATATGAGTGACCGTGTCCGAGAATTTAACCTTTGGTTTTTCACTGGACACAGATGGTGTTTCGCTAATTTGTGTACTTGTTTTGCCCACATTTGTAGTCATAGTAGACAAACCAGAGATATTGGAAGACATTCCAAGGCTGCTTCCATACTTAATCCCATGTTTCCCCAGAGCATGAGTATTTCCAATTTTCGGAGGTGTTTCCAAATTATCACAACTTACGTGGAAAGGAACATAATCTAGATCATAATTCAGTCTATAAGTTCTAGTGGAATGCATGGTTTTGTGGTGATCTTGGAGAATAGTCGAGACAAAGTTTTGTCTTGACATAATGGGCGCGTTAATCACTTTCAATCTCTGATGATTTTTAAAAATTGTGTCATCCAGGTCCGACAATCCCGGCGTACTTCTCGACAATGGATAATTCTTCTTGGGTAAACTGTGTATATAATTAGCGAGCGACGGTGACATCACTGGAGGAGGAACGATGTCGATTTTCTGCGGACTGATGTCATAACTTTTGGTTTCGTCATCCAAATCATTGAACGATGTTGACATCAAATTTGTGCTTGAATTAAAATAGGCCAGAGAAGCGGCACCTGGCGGGTCTGCGAACATGGTTCACCTTGAATTATTGCTATAAAAATCTGTGTTGGAACTGGAACTGAATGACGTCGACATTACGTTCTCTCCATTCTTAGTTTCTGATAGTGAAACTGCTGGAAAAGTGAAATGCTTGCTGATATTTAAGGAGGATAAATTGTCCGCCACGTTACCGACGTTTTGCGAAAGAGTGAAGGGTTTGTAGGAGTAGTTGGAGGGAACGTAACGATGTGGAAGAGATTTATCGTTAAACGAAGGAGGGACGAGATTTGACGTTTGGCTGTTGCTCTTTTGGGAGGGTGCATTTTCTTTTCTTGGAGATTCATCACTTTCGGATTCCTCGCTGTATGATTCTTTATCGCTTTCTGAATCTGAACATAGAGAACACGATTCTCGGGAACAAGTGGAGTCTGTCAAAAATTTAATATATTCAAAAAAATATAATAACTAATTTTCATATTAGTGGAATAAGTCATATTTGTTCTTTTCTTACGTGAACTTGTACGGCTGCTAGATCTGCTTAAAATTTGTTCAGCTTTTTCTTTTGCTGCAGTAGCCATTTCTGTATCGTTAAGTCAAAGTGCGTAAAAATGAATGTCCATGAATAGATCATGATCATTTAGGTCTATTGCTAAACGAAATGCTTTTTCAAATAGTCTATGTCTGCAACAAAGTAATTCTTTTTTACTTTATTATATTGCTATCTTCTTTATAATTTATTATTGATAGTTTTGAATTACTTATGCCACTCAAGCTGCAGCAGTAGTAGGAGGATTAATAGAATTTCTTTAAATCCATTTAAAACATTTTTTAACATTTCCATACAAGATTCTATGAATGTTTATTACTATTGATTCTGGAATTATTTTAAATGCGAATTTGGAACAATATTTTATATTATCAATATTTGTAACTACCTTAATAAATGGTGGAAAAATCGTCTTGTCAAGTCTCGAATTTCGTCACCATATTCATCTTCGACTGCTTGACTTATTGGAACAATTGGTACATGAAAACTTCCTAAAGCGTTTTGCATCAAATCTGCAAATGGATGTTTATTTGTGTAAACATTTATTATTTCTATTTTTAATATACGAAGCGAAACTTACTTTCACACTCAGGAGTTAAAGGAGATTTAAACAGGTAGTTGAGTATCTTATTGAGCGAGTGCATACAGATATGGGGTTGCATGTTCCAATTCAAGCATAATAAAAGAGAAGTCGCACGTTCTGCTTCTCCAGCTGATAAGTATCTTTGCACTAAAAGATCAGCGGAATAATTGCCGCCTTCAATTATTTTCAAAATACCTAATGGACCTCTGAAAAAATTAATTAGAGAAATATAATCTGGCTTTGGCGAATCAGGAATTGAAATACTTTTGTATTCCATAGTATTTCAATTTAGAATATTTTACATTATTTATTTATTTTCAAAACTAAAAAATTAATTTGTACTGTGTCTAACAAACTTCATTTCTCTTCATATTATAATCAAGTGTATAGTATAATATAAGTAAAGCATAGTACCTTTCAAATAATAAAAGAAACAAAGAGTCTTCACAGTAAGTATATTGCAAACAGAATGGTACATCACATTTTTTATTCCATTCTATCTTTAATAAAGTTGGTGATTGATTCCTGTCTCAAATAAAAACAATATTAGGATATGGTTATCAACGTTCAAATTAAACTGATACTTCCTAAATTCTTTTTTACCTAAAATACGAAGATAAGTCTAAAATATTGGACGGAGTAATATCCTCACTGATTATTTGATTTTTCACGCAAGAAAGAGCAATATCAAAAAACTGTATCTGTCCTCTTTCATTGCTTACTGAAAAAACAGTACCATCACAATGCCATGAGGCCATTGTTGGAATCTGCAAAACATTAACCTTGTTAAGAAGTGCTCTACTGAATACACAACTTTATACATTAAACATAGTGGAAAATCTCACAAAAGTAGCTTTGGCGCTATTTCCAGTTCCCTTGATGTGATCGTGTAAAGTTATCGAACCATCAATACAGCAAAGCAGCAACATTTTTTGATTCGGAGAAAAACGCACGCAACTCGCGTGAGTTGGCAAAGGCACAGAAACTACAGCAATTCTTTGCAATTTATCTTGCTGTGAAACTTCATATGTTCGCCATTCAATTGTAACTTCACCCTAATCATTTTTAATCTAATTAAATATTTTATTTAATACAATTTGCATGCATTAACAGTAATTTATTTGAAACTTACTTTTCGGGATACTTTTTGTTCAACAGAATGTATCACATTTTCATGCCTTGTGTTAAATGTTATGCGAAGAGGATCGTATTCTGTTCTGAGATAGCAAATTAACTCTAATTTGGGACTAAAAATAAGAAACAAATTAACAAAATTAGATTATAATTTGAACATCCAATATTGTTGATCATTATTTATTAATTATTATATATGATAGCAGTGATGCGTTTAATTTTGCCAAATGGTTTATATAAAAAAGGAATACCCAGATAGTCGATACAAATGTACATTTGCTCTATCATGTTCTTTAATTGTAGGACTCCAAGGATAAACTTCATTCATAGTAGTTTTCCACCAAATCAGAATCTAGGACAAAATATTTATCTTAGAAAAATGTATGTTTTTTATTATAGTTTCGGAAAAGTCTTCACAATATTAATAGTAGAATGATAACTCACCAAATTGCCACTCTGATTCATTTGAACTTTTTTATCCAGTCTTCGTCCATTTGGACTACAAATTTCCAAAACAGATAATTTTGGTTCCAATCGTGATATTTTGTCACACATTTGTCGCTTTGGTTTAGTAAAATGCACCAAAGTTATTTGATTATCATTGTATGTACAAACTAAATGGTCATTTGTAACAACAACTAAAAATTCATAAAAATAAGTTAACTGTTTTGTCCTTTTGAAAAAAGTAAAATTCAATTTTATATTTTACTTACCATCTGATATTCTATCCGCTAATTTCCCAACAAGATATTTATCAAAAATAATTTTTTCTATGTCACCAGTTGTAAGGCATACTTGAATGTATATGAGTAATCCAGAATTGAGCATCAAAGTTAATGAACAATGATCAAACCATCGACAATAAATAACAGTATAATCTTTTAACTGTTCCTAAAACAAAATAGTATTTCATTTAATTTTTCTTTATAGAGTAAATAAAGGTTTTAATTCATTTTTTTAACAATTAGATAAAGCTTAATTATCATGAATTTGAAATGAAAAAAATGTTTATACATAGGGAAATGTCATATATTTGTAATATTCATATATATTTACATATATAATAAGTATTATTATTATTATTACTATTGTAGAGTATTAAAATTTACCGAAAACTTGATATCAATTCCAATATAAACTAAAAACCTTTAATTGACTTACTTCCAAATACTTAATCGCATCTTTAAGTTTGTTTCCTTTTTTATTTTGCGGCACAACAACCTGTCCACGTTTTTGTCGATATAGTATTTTTGCTTCATCGTACAAATTGTCAATTCTCTTGTCGTGGTACCTGTTGTGCAAAAACAAACAAAGTAGTAAAAAAGGTAAATCCTGTAGAATTTAATTACACTTGTTACGTTGATTGCATTGCAATGTCAACAATTCATTCACCTGTAGGCTCCAATATCGATATCTTTGATATTTATATCATCGCTAAACGACCACAAAAATAATTCGGCAGCAATAATGAACATTATCAATTGCACTTAACATTAATTTACTTAACAATTTTTAAGAGATTCCTTTCTTAATTATAATTTACTTATATTATCATTTTGTTAGATCCAAAGAGATCTATGGGAAAACTTCGTTTACATTTTCTACTCCCATCTATGAGAGTTGTTATGCACTATAAAAACCTGTTACCGATGGACGGTTTTTTATCAATTTTTTCATCTCTGATTTAAAAATGTAAACACTTTTGGTTTATTATAACTATATATGTCAATTATTATTTATGTACATATTGAAGTTCAGTATTATTAACTATATATGAACTATGAAGTATGAGAATATGGGAAATGGCTAAAGAAATCAGTATTAACCGTTTGTTGATATTGTTGAAATGACAGTTCCGAGCTGGTCAAATGACTATTGACAAAAGATTCTAACATGAGAGTTTTGTTGCATGATTAATATTCAATAAAAGAAAAAAGTGAAAATTAATAAGATCAAAGTTAATTGAAAATTCATATTCAAAAAAGGTAAATTAAAAAATATACTATTTTTTTTGCTTTCAATATATATACAGGTTATGTTTTTATTTACGTGTGATTGTAATGACAAGCAATTAAAAGCACGAAATAGAAAAAAATCTTAATAATCAATGTTATTCATTGTATAACAATAACTTGAATTAAATGCATGATGATTATTTCTCCCAGAACCCTCCTACATTTCGTAATGGATGAAATGAATTTTTATGAGGAATCTGCAGAAATGGACCAGGAGACAGCTAAACGTCTGTTTGAGGAAGGAGGTGTTCTCATAGCACTAGATGTACCAACAGATACTGATTTTGGAATTGATATTAAATCTTGGACAACTGGTGATCAGTTTAAAGGAATCAAAATGATACCTCCTGGGTTTCATTTCATACATTATAGGTCACTATCATATAAATAATAATCTTTACAGGGAATAATAATTTATTAAAGTTGTAAACACTTTGTATATATTTATTTTAATATTATATATTGTTTAATTTGCGAATTCTAGTGCAGTAAGTAAATTTGGAGATACAGCGCCAAGAGTTGGTTTTTTCCATTACTTTGAAAAATCTGAGTTTTTGGTAAAGCGATGGAACTCGGATGAAGAAGGGATTACCAGTGAATGTAAGTGTACTTAAATCATTTATAAAAGACAAAGTCCCAAACTAAATTTATTATTGTTTTGTTTTTTACCAGCTGCTCCAGAAAATGTTGTAGAAACATTGAAAAGGAATAAAAAAAATCTTGACAAATATCTAGGAGTATATCCATACGACATGTACAAAAATTTAGTTGCGTTAACAAATCATATCACTCGAGTTATAGTTGAAAGGTGTTCACCTGCTTGTGGGTAATTATCCAATACTTTAATTATCCTATCTTTCTTTTCTTTTTTTTTTTTGTTAATATTATTATTGTTAACTATACATAGTGATATAATATTCATTATTTCATTTATCTGAATTTCGTATAGATTTATTAGATCTGCATTAGAGCTAGTGAATACTGAGAAAAGAAAAGTTGGTGTAAAACGAAAAAGAAGTGCTGGTAATTCACTAGAGGAAAAAGAAGAAGAACTTCTTCCAAATTTGCAACCAGTTACTGGAACTGAGTTAAGACTAACTCCTTTGTCGGACAAACTTTATCCAGATGATGCTACACCAAGAGAAATAACTCAACATTCTTTAGATTCCACTTATGCACTTGAAATATTAATTGCAAAAATGAATGAGTAAGAAATTTCACTTCAAGTTTGAATTACTAAACAACATATAATAATTTTCGTCTTATCTAACTCACTGTTTTCTACAGCCCTATGGAAGTTATTGGTGAACTGCAAGTAGCATTTATCTGTTTCTTGGCAGGACAGAGTCTAGATGCTTTTGAGCACTGGAAGAAAATGGTCATGCTGATTTGCCGAGTAGATAAAGCTATTCCAGATAGACGAGCTCTATTTGCAGATTTTTTCACGGTTCTAGAAAAACAGTTGGAATTCGTTCCCGAGGAAATGCTTTGTGACATTGTGGCCAGTAACAACTTTGTGTATCAAAATTTGCGTAGACTATTTGCAAATATTGATGTTAATCCAGATATAGATGGCAGACTAAAGTCATTATCTCATAGATTTCGTGAAAAACTTACAAATAAATTCATGTGGGACTTTAGAAACCTGCAGGATGAAAAAGATGACGAAGCCCCAGTTATCGTCGACATTCATTAAATAAATAACTATTATCTAAATGTGTAAAATGATATAATTTTGTATTAAAATTAATTGTATTTCATAGTTGATATGTGAAATGGTTTAAAATAAAACGAAAAATACCAAGACAAGACAGTTTTTTCATTTGCAACCAAATGCTTTTATTAAAAAATTATAAATTGTACATAAATTGTATAAACATTTGAGAAATAGGTTTTCCGAGTTGTATGATTCAATAACTTAAATATTATTGTTAGTATGCATTTGAATATGCAGAATTAATTTTTATATCAAACTTTGTCAATAACTGAGAATTGTTTTTCTTGAAAAAAATCACTGCATAAACACTTGTATTATATTCTGAATGCCCAGTTGTCTCATATTTACAAGTTTATGGGTCTTCTGAATCAGACAGTGGTAGTTCAGGAATATCTGGCAGTTCAGGAACTTCAATCTCTTCTTCAATCATATAATTAGGATAAATGGGTGGAAGATCATCTTCAGGTAAAAAATCTGGGTCTAGATGTTGAAAAGAAATTAAATAATATATTAAATATTATTGAAGTATAATACAATTAGACTTGTCAAATATATTTCAACATAATCATATCTTATGGTTTATATTTTAAGATCTTTTTGCAAATTTACTTTTTCAATTATAGAACAAAGAATAGAAAATTTTGATCAGATTTATATGTATCCAGTTATTGTTCTTTTGTTCTACAAAACATAAACTTCTGAATCCGCTAGTTTCATTTGATAAACTTAATCAGAACTTATTGAAAATGCATTATGTACCTGAAATAAACCCTTCATCTTCATCTTGTATAATCAGATTTCTAAACGGTGAATCTAACTCCATATCCTCATCTGAAAATATATAAAAATTACCTCTTGAATACTAAATATCTATTTTTTATATTTAAAACATTTTTTTATGCATACTTACATATAGAGTCATCAAACTCGTGCGCTAAATTTTCTTGTTCAAAGTACTCAAAGTGATTTGATTCAAGTCTTTGGACATTCCACATGCCACTGCCAAAGCCGTTGTATACATTCTTTTTTGATTCTTTTCTTTTTGCTATGAACAGCTCCTTCTTTTTTTCAAACCTTACTGTTTGCTTCTATGAAAATAGTTTACATTAAAATTTGTTTTTATTTATTATATAAACCAGTAAATGCATTAAAAATTATGAAATAGTAAATTACTTGTAGTAGAAGTTTCCGATATGGGGATAACGGACGTGATCCAATCTTATGGGGTGACAATTTTTGTGATAGATTTTTGTTGGGACTTGTTGCGTCATTGGTGTTCAAAAAAGTTGATCGCATTGCCAAACCTTTTGGCTTGAAAACGTTTTCATTTTGTGATTTCAAGTCCACTGCAATATAATAAATTAGCAATATCATAATTTGTCCACCATTTGCAATTTTATACAATTGTTGTTTAAACAATGTAAGTGATGGTTTTATTGTTAATAAATACAAATTGATTCTTTAAAATTTAATCTTTTTCGACAATAAACATAACTTTCTCTTTCATGACATATATAAATATCTATGACAAATATTATTATATTTTGAAATATATTTACAAACATACTCGTTTATAGGAAAGTATTCTTCATATGGAAACCCAATAATTTCATTTCTATTAATTTATCACTAAATTATTAATAAATCTATCAGTTGTCAAAATTTTCGAGAAATATTGTTCTCTTTAAAAAACGTTTGATTTTGTTACCTGATGGCAATCCATTATTTCCCGTTGGCTGCGAAAATATCTGATTATCCATGGTTACAAATTCGTCTAATAATTTGATATTCCAAAAAAAACACTCGTGCTCCGAATTTGTATCATATGTAGATGACAATGCAAATTAAAACAATATTAACCGATTCGTGGCTCCAATATTCGATCTCAGATCATAAGTGTTTATGCGTTTATATGGCCAAATTTGTACTCATATTGTACTATACTCCAATCAAACCTCAAACTGTATACATAATCTGGATTCAATCATTCAACAGGAAAGTAGGGTTATGTGATCGTCAACAATCTTTGATATAGATCGAACTCTCATTCGATAATTTAAAAAAACCCCGCGAAATTAATTCAAAGCAATTCGGCAAAAAAGTTTTATTTTTAATTTAATCGTCGAAGCCGAGTTTTTACATTTGAAATCCCTTTTCTTATATTTAAATAATTGCAGAAGGTATACGGTGTTTTCGAAATTTATATCGAAGTTGTGATATCACAGTTGATATGTTGACAGCAGCAGCTGAGTTCACGTCATAGAAAATCACGTATGCATAACTGTTGTTACCGACACTTTAAGTAGTGTTATCACAAACTCATTGGTGTTTATGACGTGTCAAAAACCTGAATTGTAGATTTTTCAAGAAACAATTTTTAGATTTGATTCTTCCTCTTTTTAAATTTTATATGTAAGGGTTACGTTAGGATACAAAAAATGTTAAAGGCTGTTATTCTCATCGGTGGACCCTCCAAGGGTAATATATTTTATATTTCATTTTATTTTATATTCAATAGTTTTGCATAATCAACATTGTGTATTAAATTTAATTTCTGCTTTCTCGTTTTTCCATAATGACTCAAAAATTACCAGATATAACTTATATAGTTCTCATTTAATATCAAACGTTTGGAATCAATTTAATTTTCAACATCTTATTGGTCTAGTTTAAATAAAAGAAAAATTATTTTTGTCGTTTGAATGTATTTTTTTATGTATAATAATAATGATATTTATTAATATCAAATTAAAAAATAAAAATTTGTGTATGTACACACAACAAAACATTACTAAATTATAATTACAATTTTCCAAATGAAATTAAAATGAATAAAATAAATATTTATAATAAAATATACATAAGAAAATTACATATAATAGATATAGATACTATTATATAATATTATTATGTATAATAGATTATGATATCATGTTTTCTCAATTCAGCTATTAAATATTTATATAATTATTATTAGAACTTAGAAAAAATATACTTGTTAATATTTTCCACTGTGATTAACTGATTTATACTGTTTATATTTCCTAGTATTTTTTCTTATAATATTATTTTATTATTTTAGTATATATTAAGTATATAATGACATATATAATAAAAATAATATAAAAAAATTAATATATTAATAGTATTAAAATAAATACTAGGAAAATATTTTGTCCTAGAATTTATTTTTTAATGAACAAGCTATAATCTTTTATTTCAATGAAAATACCAACAGAAAAGGTTACTTAAATAACATTCAAATTATACCATTTTCAATGTTAGATATAAAATACATCTTATGTTTTTATACTAATTTCAAAGTTGAAGATTGTTTGGAATATTTAACAAAGTTACCTTTCCTTTATGATTAAGATATTGAATTGATTATTTGAGTATTAAAAAAAAATTGTTCTAGGTACCAGATTTCGTCCACTATCCTTGGACATTCCTAAGCCACTGTTTCCAGTGGCGGGACTGCCCGTAATACAACACCACATCGAAGCATGTTCAAACATTCCAAGTCTGCACGAGGTCTTGATCATTGGTTCCTACTCAGCCTCCGATTTGCAGCAGTTTGTACAAGAAATGATGAGAACCTATGGACTAGTCATTCGATACTTGCAAGAGTTTACTCCACTGGGTACTGCAGGTGGTATCTACCACTTTCGCGACCAAATTTGCGCAGGAGACACAAAGTACTTTTTTATAATGAACGGCGATGTTTGCGCGGATTTTCCTCTTATGGAACTCATGGACTTTCACAAGCACAAGGGAGCTTTGATGACTGTGATGGCCACCGAGGCAACTAGGCAACAGTCCCTCAACTACGGTAGCATCGTGTTGGGCCAAAACAACCAGGTTGCACACTATGTCGAAAAACCATCTACCTTTGTTTCACACCTTATCAACTGTGGAGTTTATATCACATCACCAGACATTTTCCAGACTATGGCTAATGCTTTGTATGATAATCATCAGCAAGATTATTTGTCGTAAGTGACTTTTTAAAAAATTTTTTTATTTTAAATGTATTGAACTTTTTATTGAACTTGATAAGAATGTATGTTTTTTGCAGGTCAAATACTTTGCACAGGGCCCAGAATGGGAATGACAAAGACCCAGCGCACATTGCTTTAGAACAAGACGTGTTAGCGAAATTAGCTGGAAGTGGGAAACTGTTTGCTCTGCCAGTTAATAACTGGTGGTCCCAACTCAAAACAGCTGGCTCAGCCATTTACGCCAATCGCCACTATTTGGCTTTGTATCGGGAAAAAAATCCTGAGCGACTGACTTCTTCGTCTGACTTATCGTCCTATCATATTACTGGAGACGTCTATATCGACGAAACCGCCAAAGTTCACCCTACTGCTGTGGTAATTTTCATTTCTACTTCTGCACTTTCTTCACACTTAAATTAATCTTATAAATTGTTATATATATCATGAAAATAAATTGATATTTTTGTAAAAATTCTTTCAGTTAGGACCAAACGTGAGCATTGGACCAAATGTGGTTATCGAAGCTGGAGTAAGGATTCGAGAATCAATAGTAATGGCAAATGCTCATATTCAAGCACACTCGATCGTTTTGTACAGTATCGTAGGCAGGGGTAGTCGAGTAGGTGAATGGGCCAGAGTGGAAGGGACCCCTTGTGATCCCAATCCAGACAAGCCTTTTGCCAAAATGGATAATTTACCTCTCTTTAATATTAATGGTAAATTAAACCCCTCAATAACAATACTAGGTAATTATGATAATAATTTAACATTTTCTTTATCTAACTATATCAAAAATCTTAATGATTTATTGTAAATATTTTTTTCAGGATCTAGTGTGAATCTAGCATCAGAAAAAATCCTTTTGAATTCCATAGTTTTACCCCACAAGGAACTTGTGCGTAACTTTAAAAATGAAATTATACTGTGAATAACTGAAGGACTAATTTATGATAGTATCATGAATCATTATATTATCAAAAGTCATCTGTCAAGCCATGTACAGGCTATTGATGTTCACTAATAACACATATAACTAATTGTCTTAAATATTCGTGG
>JABFPQ010000210.1:0-13844 GCA_022817265.1 Masnerella sp. ZL-2020
ATTGTACTTGACAAGTTGGAAAAGTAATTTGTTAACTCGTGCGATTACAATACTCGCCTTCGGCTCGTGTTGTAAACTTCGCACTCGTTAAAAATTACTTTTCCCACTTGTGAAGTAAAATACTATTGAATCAAGATGAAATAATTGACTCGAAAATGTTAGTTTTGACTCAAGATGAAATGTTCGACTTAAAATATAATATCAGTGAAGAATCAAGATGATATAACCGACTCATAATATTAGTTTTGTTTTAAGATAAAATAATTGACTCATAATATTAATTTTGATTAAAAATGAAATAATCGACTCAAAATATTAGTTTCGAGTTCAGATAAAATATTTGACTCAAATTATTAGTTCAGAATCAAGTTTATATAATTGACTCATAATATTAGTTTTGAGTCAAGATGAAATATTTGATAAAATATTCGACTCAAATTATTAGTTCAGAATCAAGATTATATAATTGACTCATAATATTTAGTTTTGAATCAAGATAAAATATTTGATTCGAAATATTAGTTCTGAGTCAAAATTAAATATTGTCATTGAAATATTTGACTCAAAATATAAAATTCTCAAAATAAGTATGAGCCTTGACTAAAAATTTATAAATTCAAACCATATTCGAACTTTATAAATCAAACCGTACAATAATTACAAATATTTACAATAAACAACTCACTATCTCCACTCGAATTATTTTCCTCGCAACTCAATCCAAACCGAAACAAAAAAGTCGTTTCATAAATAACCAGTCGTTTTCCTGTCGACCGCATGGAAATCACTCAAATTCAAATCGTGAACTCCAACATATTGAAATTGATTTCGAATTCCGATGAATAAATTTAAAATTAGAAGCTCCAAGTGGCACATATATAAAGTTCCACAATCGGGCTGACGTGTTTGCAATTATAAATCACGCAAAAGTATTCCGCGCCGCCGTGGTGTCATCGATCAAACGTGAATTAAAAGCGCGAGATTTATGCGCAATAGAATATCATAATGTAAAGCCAATTATCGAGCCCGGGAGAAACGATCGATATTTTCGTAAATCATTTCGAGTTATTATTATCGCTATCTATTTTCGAGCGATTCATTAGCTCGCTGAAATGCCATGGAAAACTAAAAATATTAAGACTTTTTTTTGTGTCCGGCCATTATACTTTGACAGTTGAACGTTTTTATAAGGCCACTTCAAAACATAACAAAACTCAAGTGACGTTTTAATAGCGGCCAATTTCAGAGGACTAAATTTAACAGCAAAAAATGTTTATGATTATTAAAAAGTTAATTTGAATTTAAAAAGAAATAATTGGAACAAAAAATTTAATTTTTGAATTTGAGAAAATTTTTTTTTCAAAATTAAAAAATTTGGATGAATTTGAAAATAAGTGTAAAAATATTTTTTTCTGATCATACATGAAAAATATTTTTTGCAAAATTAAATAAATTTGTTGAATTCGAAAAATAGGGTCAAAATATTTTTTTGAAAAATATAATGAAAAATATTATTTTTTACCAAAAAACTTTAATGCAAACCAAAAATATCTTTTTTCAAAATTAAAAAACTGGTTAAATTTGAAAATAAATATAAAAATATTTTTTCGTAAGAAAAAAACGAAAAATATTTTCATTCACCAAAAATACTCTAACACAAAAGAGAAATATCTTTTTCTCAAAAATGTCTATATCCTTTTTTTTTCTGACACTTGACTCATAATTCAACTAGTTTACACACTCGATTATTGTAATTTTCAATCAACGCCATCAATTGCGCATTTAATTTCGCGGAATTAACACCTACTTATTCCGTATCCCGCTGGAACAATCCGAACCAGTTCGCGACGTCATATCTTCGCGGCGAAATGAAGATATAAATCAGGGCCGGGTTGTTTAGCGGCAAAAAGCGCGTTAATATCGGCGCTTAATTGCGCGATTTAAATTCTACACAAATATCGCGAGTGTAAAGCAAATTACTCGCGAAAGAAAACGAGCTTATCACTGATAACGTTTCCAAGATGGCGGCGCTAATATCTCGGACCCAATTAATCAGGCCCGGTCGAACCGGGCGATTCAGATATAAATACGATAAAAATCTTCAAAAATTACCGAGTTGTCGATTAGAATGAAAACTTGCTTTAAAAATTCAAAAAAGTTTCAATCTTGAGAACTTAAAAAAAGACAGTAAAATGTTTGAATTTCAAAAACGGTATTTCATTTTTGGAGAATGTATATATTATATAATTTCAAATACTGATTATTTAAAAAATGTACCAAACGTCTTAATTTAAGATGCTGTGTCTTAAATGAAGTCAGTGTCTTAACTTAAGATAAAGACAGAAAATATCTTAATTTAAGATGCGGTATCTTAAATGGAGTCAGTGTCTTACTTTCAGATTCATATGACTTGAAATAAGACACCAGACGACTTTCTTTAAGATAAGGTGTCTAAAATTTAGTCAATGTCTTAATATAAGATCCCTGTGACTTGAAATAAGACACTAAATGTCTTGATTTAAGACGCAGTATGTTAAACTGAGTCAGTGTCTTACTTTAAGACTCCAATGACTTAAAATAAAACACGAAATGTCTTAATTTAAGATGTGGTGTCTTGAATTGAGTAAGTGTCTTACTTTACGAATTCAGTAACTAGAAATAAGACACTGAATGTCTTACATCTTAATTTATGACTTGGTGTCTTAAATTCAATTAAAGTTTTTATGTTAGATATATAGGTGACTGGAAATAAGACACAAAATGTCTTATTTTGAGACAACATGCATCTTAATTTAAGACAAGGTGTCTTTAATTAAGTCAGTGTCTTACTTTAAGATGCACATAACTTAAATTAAGACACGCTGACTCGATTTAAATTTTAAATCGAGTCAGTGTCTTACTTTCAGATTCTAGTGACTTTAAAAAAGACACCAAATGTCTTAATTTAAGATGCAATGTGTCAAAATAAGGCAGTTATTCATTTTCAAATATAAGAATGACTTAAAATAAGACACCAAACGTCTTAATTTCAGAATCTAGTAACGTAAAATAAGACACCCAATGTCTTAAATTAAGAAACGAAACTACTAATTTTAAGTCGTGGTATCTTATTTTCAGACCCCATAATTAAAAAAAAAAAGAATCAATACAAATAATTTAAGACGCCAAACGTCTTACTTTCAGATTCTAGTAACTTGAAATAAGACTTTGCATTAATATCTTAAATTAAGACACTATAAATTTCTAATTTTAAGACGTGGTATCTTATTTTCAGATACCAACATTAAAAAAACAGTGAATACATCTTAATTTAAGACAGCTAACGTCTTAACAATAAGACAGTTTAACTCTTTAGAGTCGCGATAAAGATCCGGTGTTTTAAGTTGGCAAAATGAGCGTATCAGCGGCGAGTTATCTAATTCCCGGTCGTCGTGGCACTTCTAGGCGTCGAGCGCGAATCGCCGGTACTAATTGGACGGAATCGCCGGCATTAAAGTTAATCGGCCGTGCGCGGCCGATTATTGATCGGCGGCCGTGGAAGACGGACGCCGCGAGACGCGCGATATTGATGGGGATTAATTAAATAACGTGCGCGCGCTGATAAGGAGCGCGCCGGGCCGCCATCAATTACGTCCAAATCATTCGCGTTATTAATGGACTCGGGCGCGACGGGCGCGTTTTTTGCGCGACATGCTAATGGGAGAAACCGAATGGAAATTGTTTATTACGTTCAAGGACGGGGCGCGCTTTTAATTGGACGATGACTGTCGCGATGAGTGATTAGAGCTTCTGAATTTCGTGTTGCATTTGGAAAATCAAATTGTTGTTAAGTGAATGAGGAATGAAGTTTGAGAAACCAATTTGAAGTTTTTTTTTCAATTTCATATATTGTTTGCAAAATTAGTTTGAAGTTACATGAATGAGTAATGAAGTTCGAAGAACAAATTTGAAGTTTTTTGAATGTCGTGAATCATTTGCAAAATTAGCTTGAAGTTAAATGAATGAGTAATGAAGTTCGAAGAACAAATTTGAAGTTTTTTGAATTTCGTGAATAGTTTGCAAAATTATAGCTTGAAGTTACATGAATGAGTAATGAAGTTCGAAGAACAAATTTGAAGTTTTTTGAATGTCGTGAATCATTTGCAAAATTAGCTTGAAGTTACATGAATGAGTAATGAAGTTCGAAGAACAAATTTGAAGTTTTTTGAATTTCGTGAATCATTTGCAAAATTACTTTGAAGTTAAATGAATGAGTAATGAAGTTCGAAGAACAAATTTGAAGTTTTTTGAATTTCGTGAATAGTTTGGAAAATTATAGCTTGAAGTTACATGAATGAGTAATGAAGTTCGAAGAATAAATTTGAAGTTTTTTGAATTTCGTGAATAGTTTGCAAAATTATAGCTTGAAGTTACATGAATGAGTAATGAAGTTCGAAGAATAAATTTGAAGTTTTTGAATTTCGTTAATAGTTTGCAATATTAGTTTGAGGTTATATATGAATTTATATTGAAGTTTGAAAAACAAAATTGAAGTTTCTTGAATTTCGTGAATCATTTGCGAAATTAGTTTGAAGTTAAATGAATGAGTAATGAAGTTTGAAGACCAAATTTGAATTTTTTGGAATTTCATGGATAGTTTGCAAAATTAATTTAAAGTAAAATGAACGATTAATACCTCCAGAACAAAAAATTTGAAGTTCCATGAATGCATGAAGTTTCATAATAGGAAGCATTATATTATGAGCAAATTTCAAGTTCGATGTATGAAGTTCAAAATAAAAAGGATTGTGTCTTTCGGTTGACGAATGAAGTTTTTAGTATTAATGTTTAAATTTGAAGTTTAATAAATGAAGTTCATAAAATGAAAGATTAAATTTAAAGTTTGGCAAAATCGCAAAATAATACCGCGAATATTGAATGAAGTTTATATTAGCTAGAATTCGATTTGATGTTGGATAAATCATAAGTTTATAGTTTAGCAAGAAATAAATTCGTAGTTAAATGAATAAAATTAATTTTATAGTATAGCCAGAAATGAATTTGAAGTTGTATAACTACATGTAGTTATATTAGCGAGAATTGCGAATTTAAACTTGGTTGAATGAAGTTTATAGTAGGAAAAAATGTACTTGAAGTTGGACAAATGAAGTGTATATTAACAGGAATTAAATTTGAAATTGGATATACATGAAGTTTGTAGTAACAAGAATTGAATTTGAAGTTTGATGAGCGAAGTTTAACTATGAAGAATTAAATTTGAAGTTTGATGAATTCCAAAAAAAATCAAAAGAACTAAATTTGAAATTTGACGAATTTGAAAAAATTCAAAATAATTAAATTTTGAGTTTGACAAAATCGAAAAATACTCAAAAGAATTGAATTTAAAATTTGACAAAATTGAAAACAAATTTAAAAAATTCAATATAATTAAATTTTGAGTTTGACGAATTCGAAAAAAACTCAAAAAAATTGAATTTCAGTTTGGACGAAATTAACGAAAACTCAAAAGAATGAAATTTGAAGTGTGACGAATTCAAAAAAATTCAAAAGAATTGAATTTGAGATTTGACAAATTGAAAGAAAATTCAAAAGAATTAAATTTGAAGTTTGACGATTTCGAAAAAACTCAAAAGAATAGATTTTGAAATTTGACGATTTGGAAGAAAATTCAAAAAAATTAAATTTGAAGTTTGACGAATTGGAAAAAAACTCAAAAGAATTAAATTTGAACTTTGACGATATAAAAAGTTTCTTCAATGTGATTGGAGAAAAATCTTAGATCAAAGATGATGTCGATTTCTCGTTAACCAATTCTCATCGTTCAGATTAGACATACGCGACGCGCGTGATTAGCTAAACGCCGGCAAATGGGACAGGCCGATCGGATGCCGGACGCATCGGACGTCCCTGCTCTCGCGGCTCGTTAGGGGCTTTCCGCGGAACGAGTCGGACGGGTCGCGCGGGCAAACATGGCGCGGAAAAGGCGAGGAAAGTGCGCCGCCGGCTAATGCGCTACAAATTCGTCGCGCAGCGCAATTACCGGGCCGCATAAGGCGCGATAACGCGTGGTCGCGTTTGCGTGACACCCGCCGAGGCCGAAACCGGTATCCGCGGCGGCATTCCGCGCTTCCGACGAGCGCGACAATTATCGGCCGCGAGGAATTCCGCGTTCGCTCCTTTTTCTCCGCGTCCGGACAGGTGGTCGCCGCGAACCACCCGGAGCGGTTTGTTTCCGAGCTTTGTTCTCCGTAGTCGTCGCTAAAATTGGACATATTTTTAATTCTGCACATAAAAAAAATTATACCCAAATTCTCATCAAATTTACATCGTCATTATACTGAAAATAAACCGAAAGCTTTGAAGTTTGATGCATGAAGTTCATGATATCAAGAGTTAAATTTTGTTGTTTGTATAGTATGAAGGATTATATTTGAAGTTTGATGAATGAAGTTTGTAGTATGAAAGATTATGTTTGAAGTTTGATGAATGAAGTTTGTAGTATGAAGGATTATGTTTGAAGTTTTATGAATGAAGTTTGTAGTATGAACGTTTATATTCGAAGTTTGAAAAATGAAGTTTGTAGAATAAAGGATTATGTTTGAAGTTTGTAATATGAAGGTTTATATTTGAAGTTTGAAAAATGAAGTTTGTAGTACAAAGGATTATGTTTGAAGTTTTTACTATGAAGAATTGAATTTGAAGCTTGATGCATGAAGTTCAGAATATGAAGAGTTAAATTCGAAGTTCAATGAATGAAATTAAAATTACGAAGGATTAACTTTGACGTTAAACGAATGAAGTTCAGAATAATAAACGTTAAAATTCGAAGTTTACTGAATGAAGTTTGTAGAATGAAGGATTACATTTGAAGTTTAATGAATGAAGTTTCTTCTGTGCAGAACCAAATTTGAAGTTTGACGAATTAGGAATTATTCTTCGCACATCTAAAATTGAAATTTATTGAATGAAGTATATACTATGAAGAATTGAATTTGAAATAGTGACGAATGAAGTTCATAGCGTGAAATTTACAAATTTAGTAAAATAATGCATAGGATAAAACTTAAAGTTTGCCGATTTTATAAAAGGATTTATACAATGATATTTAAAGTTTGACGGATTCGTTAAATAATTTATACAATAACAATTGAAGTTTAATGCATGAAGTTTCTAGTATATGAAGAATAAAATTTGAAGTTTGTAATATGAAGGATGAAACGTGAAGTTTAACGAATGAAGTTCGAGATATGGAAGTTTAAATTTAAAGTTTTATGCATTCCTTAACAAATTTGTACAACAAGATTTGAAGTTTAACAAATAAAGTTTTCAATGTGAAGGATAAAATTTGAAGTTTATCGAATGAAGTTTAAAATTTGGAACTTTGACGAATTGCTTAAAAAATTCATACACTCAAATTCAAAGTTCCTAACAATATCCCCGCATAAAATGTCAAATAAATTAGCGCACTTTTTCTGCGACTCAATACTAGTCTCGCATCGAAGCCGTTTGGCCATTACCGTCGTAAATAATAATCCGCCGCGACCTGCCACCTTGGGCTGATAAAGGCCATTCTTCTGAATCAATTACGGGCCTTTAATTCATAGGCCGTCGATTGTTCCATTGTTAAGCGCGTCGAAAAATCGATTGCGCAATCGTAGCTTCCAGGGGCCTGGTCTCGCTATTCTCATTGTGATTGGTATTCCGCGGCGGTCCGGAGGAAAACGAGTCTGCCCGATCGATTTGTATCGCCAATGGATGGAAGAATAACTCGCAATGGACATGTTGCCGTGCTTTTTTCTACTTTTCCCGGTTTTCATGCATGGACAGACTTTGAAGGAAATGTAATTCAAAACAGCTCGAAAAACCGTACAGGATTTCAGTCCTGCGAACCATTTAGGTTCAGTTCGTGTCCAAAGATGAGAAGTGTGTTTTTATGGTGGAATTTACGTAGAATTTAAATGTACCCATTAAAATTTCAATGTTTTCTTTATATAGATGTAAATATAAGTCTATGTATTCAGTTTGCAGAAAATTGACTTTTTTAACATAACCTAAAATAATACATGAGTTTGCATAATCTTCAAATAGAATCATTTTCGCAAACACAATAAAAAGTTGTCTAAAATTTTTAGTTGTTCTAATATTTTTAGATACAGGCTAAAAATATATGTGTCTCAAATTAAGACATTTTGAATTTCAGACTGTCTTGTATTCCAAATTGTGAAAATTTAACCTATATGTCTTAAATTAAGACCTTCTCTATAAACTTAAAATATAGTGATATGTTATAAAGTAAGACATGGCAACAATTTCACAAAGTTTTCTTTCCCAAATTATGGAGATGTAAATGTGGTGTCTTAAATATATACATTAAATATATTTGCTATAAGCTTAAAATATAAGTGTCTTAAAGTAAGACATTTTAAAAATTTCGAACCATTTGCTGTCTAAAATACGTGTCTTAAAGTAAGACCTTTCAATAGACTCAGATAATTTTGTGTTCCAAATTATGAAAATGAAACCTTGGTGTCTTAAATTAAGACATTCAATATAAGTCACAAATATAAGTGTCTTAAAGACCATTTAACAGTTTAAGATCGTTTTGTGTCTTAAATTATCAAGATACCTTAATTTGAAAAGGTCTATTTGAAATTCCATGATTTTCGCGAAACTTTTTGTTTGATGTGTCGTTTTTTATGTTTTGACGAAATACAGATTTTTGAAAGCACTCACCATTAGGACTGGAAGGTGGTCCATGCGAAGAATAAAGGTGTCCGTGTGGGCTATGGGGGTGGGGCGGCGGGGGCAACCACGCGAATCCCGCCAAGTGCGAGAACCCGGCGGGGCTCCAGCCGGGGCCACCGGGCGAGCCCAGGTATGGGCCCGAGGACCTCTGCACCCCCGGGTGGATCGGCTGCGGCACCACGGGGCTGCTCTTCTCCTTCTCCTGGCCCGGCTCCAGGTCGCGCTCCAGCTCGCAGTCCGAGTCCATGACGTTGAGGTCCTCCGATCGGCCGACGCTGCCGATGTCCTCGTCCAGGTGGTCGCCCCGGTCGCCCTCCAGCGACCGGTTCGCCTCGGAATCGCTCCGGTCGTCGAACTCCCGGCGGATGGACGCCGGAGAAACCGAACGATTGGCGCCAGCGCGGGAACCAGGGGAAACATTGGACCCCGGGGACCGGGTTCGCTCCTGGTTCCTGACGTCCGAGTTCTGCTCCAGGTCCTCCCTCGTCCTGGAGAAGTCTTTCACGGTGAGGGTCTCCATGGCGCCAGTGGCGCCACGCTGGGGCGCGTAGCCGTGCGGGCTCAGTCGGGCGAGTAGTTCCCGGTTCTGGAGTCTCTGCTGCTCCAGGATTAGCTCGCGGTAGCGAGTTTCCACTTCTGTCACTTTGTCGGAGTCCTCGTCCTTTTTGGACGGTGGGGACTTCCTGGGGCCGCCGCTTAGGAGAGAATCCACGCTGAAGCTGATCTTGCCGCTGCGCGGCTTCAACGCTGCCGACGCCGACGTCGGCAAAGCCATGTCCACGTCGTCGAGGTTACCCGATTCCTGCATCATCGCGCCCTCGCCGCTCGCGTTCATCACATCAACCACCCAACGAAACTGACCAGGATCAGGAGGAACGCTCCTCCGAGCGCCACTCCATCATCGCACTCGCGGGACCATTAGCAGAAAGAAATAATTTTTGAGGTTAAATTTCGCGGTTTTTGCAAATTTGCATGATCTAAAAGGTGAATCTTGTTGTTGATCCTGCGAGGTCCTTTGAAGAAGTCCTGGGATTTCGACAGGATTTTAAAGTAGTTATTTTTTTAAATACTGGATAGTTGGAGTTTTTTCATAAAAATTGCAGGATTTGACTGGGAATCATGGTAGAACTCGTAAAAATTCAATGAAGAGGTCTTTCGAGTTATCCTGGAAATTTGGGTATTTTGGTACCAATTTTGTATCGTGTTACCTGAGGTGTAATCCAAACACCTTGGTATTTCGACTAACAGATTCCCGTTTTTAAATTTCAGGATAAATCGCGAATTAACGTTACACTCGAAAATCTAATGAAGAGGTCCTTCAAGGATATCCTGGTATTCAACAGTATTCTGGTACCAATTTTGAATTATGATACGTAAAATGTCATCTAAAAGCACCTGTTTTATTCCCAAAATCACTAAATTCAAATCTCCAGAATTTGACCGCAATCAATGGTGTGTTTCGAAAATATCCTGAAGAGGTCCTTCGATATCCTTTGAACAAGTCCTGATATTTCACTATAATTTTGTTCTTTTGATTTCTTCAGCTGCTTTGCAAATTTTTCTGATATCTTTTAATGAAGATACTTAACAACAAGGATAATCCTTCCAGGATAATTCTTCCACATTAATCCTTCAAATTAATCCTGCGAAATAATCCTTCTAGAGGATCCTTCGGTTATATCAATCCTCCTAATTTGTTCACTTGTAAAAAATATTCGTCTGCACAGCAAAGATCTAAACTTCAGCACTGCTGCTCGAAAACCGCCACTCCTTGAAGATGATCCTCGCAGTTGATCCTTGAAATGTCACGAGATCCTTGCAAATCCTTGCACTCCGAGATGTATCCAAGATGATATCCAAGTGCATCGAATATCAGCAAGATATCCAATAGAACCGATCGATGAAACCGATATCCAACCGATTTACAGCCGATATCCGATCGATTTGCAACCGATTTACAACCGATCAAACTACCGATCCAAGTCCAATCCTCCGGAATCTCGGAATTCAAGGTCGGTCCACCTGGTACCCGCACAAAAAACGCCACGGATAAGCCAGCGGTCCGCGATATCGCGTGGCAGTAGCGACTGCCGCGGAAACGGCACTGATTGCCAGCTCTCCTGCTCGGCTCTCGGCGTCGGCTGCCGCCCCCGCGGCGCCCGAGTCCCCAGGGGCCGGCCGCCAACCCAATCGCGCCGCGACCGCTCGCCGCCAGGGGGCGGCACTGCGCTCGCGACTCGGCCAATCGGATTCGACCTGGGCCGGGCTTCCGCGGGCGGCGACCGAGCGTGAAATCGGCCCGGCGCACGGGGTGGGGCGCGCGGTGGGGCAGCGACGCAACGACCGAACGTGACGACTCCTAATTGTGTAATTCCCCAGCGCCAATTGATTGCCGATCGCGCTCATTGGGCCCGGGCGAATGGACGATCGAGACCGCGCGAGCGTTAATGCCCCGATGTCGTGAGAAATTTCACGTCACGTCGCGTGAAATCCGGCCGCGAGGTTTAATTGAAATCGCGCGGTTGGCGCTGGTGCAAATATGGTGCATTTATACACCAGGTCAATAAAATCGTTGTCAGATTATTTTCGAAAAATGTTTGGTAGACTGTAAAAATTGGTGCTACAACACTCTACAAACTGGAGCTACGAAAGTGTATTAATTTAAGATACTGTCGTCTTAATTTAATACACTGACTTCTTAATTTAAGACATTGAATTTTTAATTCAAGATATTGAATTAATCATACCTATATATTGATATGTTAAGACACTTTTATAGCACTTGTTTTTAGAGTGAAAAGGGTCCTATAATAAAACGTGTGGTGTTTGAAAGTAAGATACTGATATCTTAAATTAAGACCACTTTTCAGAGTGTGTATAAATGTCTTATTTTAAGACACTGACATCTTAAAATAAAATATTGAATATACCTGAAAGTAACCTGTCTTATTACAATCCAAAAACTAGTATCTTAAAAGTATCTTAAATTTAGACGTCAGTGTCTTGAATTAAGATGTTTGGTGTCTGAAAATAAGACATTGGCACCTTAGATTAAGACGTTGAATTTCTTTTGAATACTATTAACTCTATGCATAATAGTATTCGAAAAAAAATTTATTTCATGTTATTTTTGAAAAAATAAACCTCAAATTATTGTGGGGAAAGATCTATTAAATTTTAATTTTCAAAATAAAATATCAAATACTATGGTATATATATATAGTAATATATATATTATAGACTTATTATATATATTAATGTTTTTTTTTAGCATCGAACAAGAATTCGGAGAAAAAAAATATTGTCTCATGTAATAAATAATTTTGTATTTAATCATAATTAATAAATAAGTAATTAAATCTTAAAACTTTTAAAGATTTATTTATTGTTGTTTCCAGATCTATAATGATGAAAGAAATTGTTTCGAAACGTTATATTTTATTTGGAAATCAAATTGTATTATTAGTTTTTGATTAGACCAAATTTGCAATTACTAGAAATAAAATGTAACAATTTTGTAAGAGCATCAAAAAACGATAATCGTGAATTTTTGTTCAATTTGATTTTTTTTTCATTTTGATCCAGTGAAGATTTTTATTTTAGGAAAAGACTAATAAATCTTATGGAAAATTTTCATTTTATGTTATTATTATGAAATTCATTAATTCATTCTTTAATAAAATAAATTAAATATAATAATAAAAATAAATATATTTACTTAGCAAAAACTAATTTCATTGATGAATATTTTTTGTTAAATGGAAAATCAATATCGCATTTAATCGACAATTAAAATATTATTGAGAAAATTGTTATATTGAAGATCTAATGAGCAAATAAATGATTTCTAAACATTTCAGTAAAAATAGTGTATTATTAGTATATTTATGCATATTTCTAATTAAATTAAAATAAATATTTAACTTGGAATCTAAAGAATTCGTGAAAATATTTGTATGCAATTTAACTTTTTCTAGAAACCACAATTTTTTGCATCTTTAAAATTTGTTTAAATTTTAATTTCATGTTTTTTTACAATAACATTTTGTTAAAATAAAATGAATAATTGTTAAGTACTATTACTTGCAATTAATAATATTAATGATAAAAATGATCGTTTATTTTTTATTTTGTTAACATTTCTAATAAAATTTACAATATCTAAGAAAATAATACTATTTTCTCAAGTTTTGTCCTGCTTTAAGTTCTCATCAACTTGACATTTTTGATTGTATAAATAGTACAATAAAAACCAACATTAATAACAATTGTCATTCGTGAATGAATTGTCATAACTATTCATAAAACGGAAAATTTGTACCAATTTGTGAAATCACAATTTATTTTAATATTTCAACTAATAAAATTGTTATTATTATTCGATAAAATAACTACCACTAAATGTATATTAAAATTATTAAATCAACATAATTTAATAAAATTGGAATAAAATTGCATATTTTGCAATTAGTTAAATTTGTACTTAATAAAGAACCTAATTTTAAATTAATTGTTAATATAAATTATTAACCGTTGAGTCAATTATTCGATAAAGACAATTAAGTAAATATTTTTGGCGTAATTAGAGCAATTGTAGTTATAAATACGTCTGAAACGATAATGTAACGATTAATTATTATATATGTTTTGCACGTATCGATTTACGATTAAAATAACTCACGATTCAAAAATAATTTCAATTTTGCGAATCTATTTTTCGATTTGAAAAAAAAAATTCCAACTCGGTGTTAAAATTTAGTAATTATCATAAACTGTGTCAGTTATAAACAAATTCTGTGATTTAGAATTTATTTCTGATTGTATAATGTTACAGAATTTATATATTTTTACTTTTAGAATCTTTAATTTCAATAATTTTAATGTGTATTAAAAAAAAATGTATTCAAATTAACAATTTAAACATTAATGATAAAATTCAGGTTATTTAGAAAAATACATAAATTCCTGCAAATATGAATTTTATTTTAATATAATATATTAATATATGAAATTTTTATATATATCTACATTAATTTAGATTATGGGACAAACAAGATATTTTGACTAACATAAAAACTCAATCGAGAGCATCAAGTCAG
>JABFPQ010000211.1:0-13830 GCA_022817265.1 Masnerella sp. ZL-2020
TTATATATTGTAACGGCCCAATTTGGCCGTTCCTTTTGCGCGGCCCGTAATTTAAATATTGCCGCGCATAACCTCGAAGCGCTCGCCGCGCTTCCGCTTGGCGGCCCAGCTCGCGCGCGCCGGCCGGCGCCGCCATATTCTCGTGTCGTACGGCGAGTGTGACGGGCCGGTTCCGCGCCGGCTCCGCGCCGCGTTTTGCTCGGTGACTTCGCGAGGACGAGAGGACCTGGTGATTGAGCAGCGGAGGAGAGGATGACGCGGCCCAGCCCGAGGGAGATGCCCGAGTAGCGGCCACGCCAGAAGGACCGCCAAACCAACCGCGCGCGCGCCCTAACCTCGCCGTCGTCATGCCGCGGCTCGCGGCCATTCGGAGCGCCCGTGCTACGGGCCCAAAACCCATAAATCGGTGAGTTCGTTCCTTTTTTGCCGTGCTCGCGGCGCCCAGGATGGCACCGCGACTCGGCCCTTCATGCGACGCCGACAAGGCGCCAAAGTAGTTCTCTCTCTCTCACTCTAATGACGCTCAACGAGAGCGCCCATAATTTAGTTAATTTTTCGAATTGAGGCCATTTGGCCCTAAATATTAATTGATTGATAGTGTGCGTGACCCGCGGTGAGGCCCTGGGGATGAGCCCAGAGGCCCAAAAGTGCAAAATTAGTTTTCTTTTGGTTTCGGCGAAATGCCAATTCTGGGAAAAATGAGATAGCAAGCTGTCCTTGTCTATCTCATTGTTTCTTTTCAGAAAAGTTTTTAAAGTACAAATTAATGCCTGCCAAGGCCAAATTCCACAGTCGACCAAAACAAACAATGTTTTGGTTGACTTTGTTTACTTTTCTTTTTGATGAACAAGTAGACTATTATTATTTCTTTTAAAACTTGAATATAAAATTATTTTATTTCTGATATTATTGGAAAGTGAAGTTGCGCACACTATTAAATCAGCTAAGTTGAAGTGACAGGTTGAGGTTAGGTGCTCAATATCATTATGATATTGGGCCTACCCTAGTAATGATAATCAAACCTGACCATTGGCCCAATAATAAGTATTGAGGCCCAAAATAATTATTAAGGAGTGATAATGTAATTAAGTATAATTTATTAGATTGTATTAAATGATGAAAATAAACGAATTTATTTAACTTTAGTTTCAGTGTTATTCATTGTCAAGCCAATTTGGAAATCCCGTCCTCTACCTTGGGCTAGCTAGCGAATTAAGACCCCATGCTTGGGCATGAGGCCCAAGCGTGTAGAAACGACCTTTAGTTGTTTATTCGGTGAAAACAACTTGGCGCCCTAATATTTAAAGTAAAAAATCAAGTACACGGTGGCCTGCTACCCATAGTCCGTCATGGGGCTGCACGCACCGTGTTACAATGTATTATAATTTTAGATTATATATTAAAGACTAAAATTCCTAATAACTTAAATGCTAATATGCTGCTTCAAAAGTTTTTATTTGTTTTGATTTACCTCGTTTAATAACAGTAGAATTTGACTTTGACTCAATCTTATCAACATTATGAGTAATAAAATACCAAGCAAGAGTCCTCAATTGTACGTGCAAATATATTTCACCTTTGTAGTAATTCCAATAAAATTTAAATGCGAATAAAAAGCCAGAGCTCGACATTAATATTTCATACCCATCTGTTCTCAATGATTATTATTATTATTTTTTTTTTTTCACAAAAAATTAAGATGATTGTATTATCTCTAAAAATATATAAGCCTTGACAATATATGCTTTAAACAAAAAATTATTAAAGAATTTATGAAAAATTTCAAAGGTGTTCAAAATATGTTTATTTTGAACACATATTTATGATTGTTTTTAATATTTGCACCATGTTTAATAAGATTGAAATACAAACGTAAAATTTTATAAAGTTTTTAGAATAATTAAAACTTTTGAGAAAATAACGAACAATTTTTTTAGTTGTGAACTATAGTTTTAGAGATCTTCCTTTTTGAGTGACATTCATATCAATTTAATTTGTTATGAGAAATAATAATAATCATTTAAAACAGAATGGTATTAAATTCAAAATTTTTACTTTCGATTTCTAATTTGATTTTTAGAATATTTTGGAACAAAATTATTTTGCTTGAAATATCGATAATCATTGAACTAATGGTATATTAATCTTATATCATAAGGATGATTTGAATGAATTACACTCAAAACTCTCCTAAGTATCGCTCGTGTAAGTTTCCGTTCTCCTAAGTAGCGACTCTTGGCTCGCCCAAGTATCCAAGACTTCCTCTCCTACTCTCCCCACTCCTCGTGCGGGGAACATTATTTCATATCATAACAAACCGTTTAATAAAATTGTAATTTTACGTGTTTAGATTAATCAACTCTTTTTTTTAAATTACATTATTACTTTTACTTATTTTCAGTATTTTATTTTATTTAAACATTTAAATTGTTCTTTTTTAAAAAAATTAATAAAACTTGAAAAAGTTATTAACATTTTTGGCATAATATAAAATATAAAAATTACCAATTGAGAAAGATTTACAAACAAAGAAAAAGATTCATCGATAATAAATTAACAAAATAACATAATATTCAATTGACAATTGAAATAATATAACCTTAAATTTAATTATTGTAATAATTATTTATTACAATAATAATTAATTTACAATTATGATTCTAATATCAACTCTTTTTTATGTTTTCATTCAACTTAACCTTTTTTAATTGTTGAATAAACAGTTATGTGACAGTAGTATAACCTCGAACATGTTTAATTTATTAACTATAATTATTTATTATTAGAAACTGAAATAATTTTGTATTGAACAAAATTGTAATTCTTATAAATGTACCTTGCTTTATTCACTTTTTCGTGTTGAATTCATTTTGTCATTTCTGTGTTTCAATAATGTTATTTCTAAAAAAAGGACCACGCACAAAACCCTATGATTTTGCCCCCCAGACAAATTGGTTATAAATATGAAAAATAAGCATATTTTCATATATGGTCGAAACAAAACATTGGTGGGGGTAGCGATAACTCTCCTACGTTGGCGACTTAGAGGAGTGGCCGAAACATCGACTCGGATACTTACGGGAGTTTTGAGTGTATATAAATATCTTAATGTCCTTTAACATATTGAATATCTTTTTGCCATTTTCAGATTACAAAAAAAACCATACTTGAGAAAAAGAAAGAATTTTTGGCTAATCGACGATTGTTTTATTCATCCCCGGCCCATAAAGCAAAGGTATATAAAAAATGTAAAATGAATCAACATATGTAAAATAATTAACAATTGTACACAAGACTTCAAATAACATTACTTTATTCAATAAAAGACAATCTGCAAATTATGTTTGTACGTATATGTATATATACATGTGAAATCAGTATTTATATGCAAACTTGAAAAATAATTTTATTACGTTTTACAGAACTCCGAACTTCTTAAACCTTCTACAACAGAATCAGAAACTGGATGTCATCAATATAATTCTGCAAGCAACAGTTTACGTACACCACCTTATTCAGACCAGTCTCGACTTCGTACATCACGCAGTAATTCTCGGATTTCTAACCCTTCACGAACGTCTCGCCATTCAACCCAGTCTGGAAATCGTACATCACGAAGTCATTCTCCGATATCTAACCATTCACGAACGTCTCGCCATTCAGACAAGTCTGGAAGTCGGACATCAAGAAGTCATTCTCGAATATCTAACCGTTCACGAATATCTCGCCATTCAAACCAGTCTGGACTTCGTACATCGAGCTGTCATTCTCGGATATCTGACTGTTCACGAACGTCACGTCATCTACACCAGTCTGCAAGACGTACATTACGTAGTAATTCTTCAATGTCTAATTGTTCACGATTATCTCGCCATGCAGACCAGTTTGGACGTTGTACATCGCGCAGTCCTTCTCTGATATCTAACCGTTCACGAATGTCTTGCCATTTAAATCAATCTGGACGACCTACATCACGTAGTCATTCTCGGATATCTGACTGTTCACTCTCGTCATGTCATCTACACCAATCTCCACGACGTACATCACGTAGTAATTCTTGGATATCTAACCGTTCACGAATATCTCGTCATGTAGACCAGTCTGGACGTCGTACATCGCGCACTCCTTCTCGGATATTTAACCGTTCACGAATATCCGACCAAGCAGACCAGTCTGGACATCGGACATCGCGCAGTCCTTCGCGGATATCTAACCGTTCACGAATGTCTCGCTATTCAGGCCAGTCTGGACGTCGCACATCACGCAGTCCTTCGCAGATATCTAACCGTTCACGAATGTCTCGCCATTCAGACCAGTCTAGACGTCGCACATTCACACATTACGCATCACATCGTTCGTCTCAAACTCCTCGTCGTCCAAACGAGAATCTACGTTCCGGATCACGACGTTCATCTCAAACGCCTCATCGTCCACACCAAACTTTACGACAGTTGATATCATCTAGAAGACCTCATCGTAAAATTCGACCTCTACATCACACATTATTTATGAGTGATCCATCTTTGGGAGCAGATCCTAATCCGACTGATGATCATCCAGCTTTATATAATAAATCTGATGGCAAGGTTAGATTTTTAGATGTAGATTACTTTTTTTGATGTGAAAGATACTTTTAAACGAATTTTATATAATACAATAAAAGGCTATAGATGGTTTAGGTTTAAACTTTCTTTTGCTAGTGATTATTAAATACTGATTTCCAACACATGAATAGCAGAGTTACTAAATATATATGAATAGTTTATTTTGTGTAACTCAGCGTAAATAATGTAACACATGAAACAAACGTATAAGCCTATTCCATACCTGTTATACGTGACCTTTCTAATCAGTATTACTATGATTCTGCATACTTTTCATATAAGTTTATTTATTAGGTCATTTTATTTCAACAAAAATAAATTGTGCTTAGTATAAAACATTCACGATGTGCTACGAAGAACAATATTTTCTGACGCTGTAATAGATACGGATAAGGCCTATATCTATATAGATATATGTCTGCACATGAACATGACATACGAGCATTTTTTGTTGTTTTTAAGTTTTCCTGAACCTAATGTTTTAATATATTTTAAATTAATTTAATTTTGATGATAGTGTTCGTTCTAAAAGTACTTTTAGAATTATGAATATTTTAATTATATTTTGAAAATTAATTTCTTTATTCTTTTTCCGTATTTTACTTGAATTTTATACAGAAATATGTATTTTCTATAATATTTTCTAATTACGTTCACATAGGTTTATCTGGGCAATGGAATTTACATAACAGAAGATCAGTGGTTTTATGCTGAAACAGCACCATCCGATTCTCTATTTGTCAAGAGTATAGCAACTGCTATTTGGGGAGAGATGAAACTCATGCTAAGATGTGTCGACGTAAAAAGGTTAATATACCGAAGGATTCCTGGGCTACAATCATCAGTAAAGCAGATGACTCCTCACAAATACTATATTTTATGCAGTACGTACTAGTTTTAGATTGAAATTTTTGTTTGTTGAAAATTTGTGAAAATAAAGTTTTGGGTAGAATATTTTTTCGATGTATTAACCCATTACTGTTGGAAAGCCCAAAACAGTCACTTTTTGATTTTGTTATATGTCCCTCTCTTTCCATTGCGTATTTTTTACATAACGGTGTCTTTTTGAAAGTTTGCCATAATAAAAGTGGTGAGGGGAGACTCCGACATTAAAGTGTGTTAATTTAGTTACAGTCAAATTTAAAATTTTAAATTAAGTAGTTTGAGCATTTCTTCTTAATTGTAAAAAGTTAATGTAAGAATATGATGTAATTATACTTTTTGAAAATTCAAAGTTATTTCTGACCCTATTAATTTGATAAACTTTAATGTTTATTAAATTAATCTTAATATCTGAATATTTAGATTAATTTAATAAATAATTAAATTAAACTTTTTATCTTGGATATTACAACTGTTTATTATGTTAAATATACATTTCAGGATGTTTCAAAGACCGGCTTGTTGGAAGAAATCTGTTTGGCAGAAAACTAACAAAAAAGATGGACAAAATCAATCATTATATTGGGGAAAAAAGGCAGGATCTGATCGACACTTACTTAAATGATATGCACACTCAAGACTAGATTAGAAGAAGAAGACGTTTTAGAAGACTACATTTATAATGTTATTATAATACAAAATTATATAGATACAACATAAAATTCAAATAAAACTTTTAATAAGCTGTTATAATATATTTTCCTTTTTTTTTAAAAACCTTAGTTTTAATTCTCATAGAAATTAAGTATGAACTAACAAATACAATCAAATATAAGAAAAGGCTAATATAAAAATAAATTTAAAGACGTAAAAGTATTATATTTCGATAAATTCACGATTGTGTGCATGGTTCCATTAACGGTTCCTTGCATGGTTCCATTAATGGTTCACCAGACTCAAATTCATATGCTGGTTCCTTGTCTGGTTCCAAGTCTGGTCCCAAGTCTGCTTCCGGCATTGGAACCATACTCGTTTTTTTTCTTAGGGAATATAATAATATTGAATGTTCAATAGTTAACATTGAAACTGTTAACCTTGATAATATTGAAAATGTTAATTATTCTACAACGCTAGCAAACAATTAGAATATTACGTCATTATTTACTGCAACAATTGATAACTAACTAATATCAATTGTAGGATCTGTCTTGTACATGAGATGGGACGAGATACATGAATTTTCAGATTGGTTATAAAGATGCGTAAGACCTGTTAAGGTGAAATGTCAGTCGCGAGGCGTTGGAAAGAGACAAAAAGAGGAATCGCCATAAGTTCTCACTCCCGCATTGAGCTCGCTTGACATTTCACCTTAATCAATTGTATCTGAAACACTCGAGAAAATAATAGGTATATTTAAACAAAACTTATTCTTACACATGTAGCTACTTACCTATCAAATGTTAAAATTAGTTTTAACAATATATACTTCTTTTTCTTTGTCATTAATAATTAACATTTCTACAAATGGTCTCAAAATGTTTTCAAAATTTGATAGGATAATTTGATAAAACTAATTTTAACAATTGATAACTAAGTGACTGCAATGGTAAGGAGTAGTTTTGATTAAATGAACTAATATTTCTTAGGGCATCTCTTAGGAATAAACTTTGGCGCTCAATAAGGCATATTGAATAGAGTAATGAACTATTTCAACATTTTCGATTATCCGTAACATTCAGAATCGATATCCGCCCACCGCGTTTAATTATCAGCGCCAAAACTGCCTTTTTTATAATAAAGGTGCTGCAAGGGTTAAGATAATTTGTCAGTACTGCGTCCAGAGAATTATGGACAGTAATTATGGGAATTATAATAACATTCTTAACCCTCAAAATACACGCATCCACCCGACATCCTGAAACATAACGTGGGTACGATTTTGTTTTTTTTTTACAATTTTTGATAGCAATTGAAAAAGTTTAAAAAATAATAAAATAATTCCTTGATAGTGCTTTTCCAAATGCAATTTTCGACAATTCGAATGTTGTTATGCAAATTCGAAAAACGTTTTTGTTGTTAAAATTGAGCCTATTATAATAAACATTTTTGAAATATGACGTCATTTCCTAAGAATCATAAATTTATGCAAACAAAAGATCGTATAGTAATATATAAATAATAGGGTTTTTTTATTTGAAAAGATCTATATTTTAAGAAAAAAAAATATTTTAAAAATTTACGTGAAGTTGGTGTGTTTTTTACGTTGGAATATAAGAGTGGTACCGAATGCCGAACTTTCATTAATTATTGAACAATACGTTTCTGAAGTAAAAACTAAAAATCCCAAACTGAAAAGCAATACCTGTGTTCCAGTGAAAATACGTATAGGGTAAATGTAGGTATTACTGCGGTCTTTAAATAATTTGATAAAACTTAGATTCTAAACACTTTTAAATTCCGAAAAAATGTTTATAAATAACTCAGTAAACGAAAAACGATTAAAAACAATTTAGATAAAGTAAATCGGTTGAAATTATGTTATTCGACAACGCAAATTGGGTTTTTACAATTTGTACCAATTTAAGTTTATATTTAGCAGCTAAATCGTCAAAAATAGTTTGAAGTAATACTCAATATTAATGTTAATAGTTTAAGTATGTTAAACACAATTTCATGCGTTTTAAATCAATTCGAAATTTGTCGCTCGTATTTATTTCAACAATGTGGTCCAATTCAATTCAATTTTGTTAATTGGTTATATATGATTCCAAAACAATTTTGTACAATTTGAAACAATTCACGTTAAAACTGTTTTTTTTAAATATTTTTGATACAATTTCATCCGATTTACTCTGTTTTGGAATTCCTAGCTCAAATCGTTTTTTGTTAAATAACACAGTTTACGAATAAATATTTAAATTGTTTTTAATTGTGATCAATCGGATTTAATTGTTTTTCGTTTGCTGGGAATGAATTATATCATATTTTTTATATTTTAAAACCTAGTAATTTATATTTCACGTTATTATCTTTATTTAAATGTATATTTCTTTTCAGTCAATGACAACGTAAAAAATGACAGGTTCTATGTTGATTATGTCGATGATATTTTTTTTCCTTACTCGTGCGATAAAACCGCCTAGTTTTCCCACTGTCTTGCGTTGGAAAACTTAGTCGCTTTCCAACAAAAGAAAGTGGGAAAACTAGGCGGTTTTATCACTACTCGTAAGAAAAAAGTACTGTACTTCACTATTGGAAAAGGTAAGGGGTCTTCCTACTCGTGTTTGATTGGTCACTCGCTTCGCTCGTGACCAATCACACACTCGGTGGGAAAACCCCTTACCTTTCCCACTTGTAAAGTAAAATACTATTTTTAATTTTCTACATTTTCACGAAAATTTAAAAAAAAAACATTATAATATCTAATTTTTAGTATTTTCCGGATTTTCAAACGTATTTGTAATCCAGAACCTCAAAAACCTATACACATCAAAATTTAAGCCAATTATTGCATCTTGATAAAAAAGTGTCCACCATATTGGTTCCGCCATCTTGAATTTTGTAATTTTGACCTCAGATTCGTAATCAGTAACCCCAAAAACCTATATATACTGAAATTCAGGCCAATTATTGCATATTGATAAAAAAGTGTCCGCCATATTGGATCCGCCATATTGGATCCGCCATCTTGAATTTTGTAATTATGACTTCAGATTCGTAATCAGCGACCTCTAAAATATAATAAAACACATTTTTTCAAAGATTTGCATGCGTAACTTTTTCTCAGACGTTAATGGGTTAATTTTGTTTCATCATGAATGAACACCCTTAATTTGACTAAAACAGAAATCCGAAAATGATTACGATAAAAAGCGCTATTTCGCACTAAAACTGGTCGAAGGTTAAGCAGTTTGTAGCACGTTGAAATTAGCGAAGCATAAAACCAAAATACGTCAAATAAAGGTCCGAAGTGTGTCGCAGGGCGTGCGCGCAATTGAACGTGAAAGTTTGCTCAAAGCAGCGGACATGTTTTATGGTGTAAAAAAGAACAGCCGCTCGTGCAGCGAACTTTGCACAATCTTGGTAAATGGCGCGCCAAAGTAGCCGAGCGCTCGGCGAATAAACGTTTTGCCCGGCTAAATAAAAAATTAGGCTGTTATGCGCGGCACAAAGTGTGCGCAATTACGCGCGCCATCTCCAGTGTGAAGGCTTTGACGCGCAACCGATTGTGAAGATTGCAGAGACGGGCTCTATTATGGCGTCGCCGCAACAACGGTCGCGCGTTAGCTAAAGCTACGGAGAGAGACCGACCGAGTCAAGACGGAAGCTCTCTTCGCCAGAGACCGCAAGACTTGTTCAGACTACGACAGAATCTCTTTGCGTCGACGACCGGGATAGCGCAACTTCTCGGATATCTGCGCCACTGTCTATGATGCGCCACTTAACCCAAACTCGCCCGCAGTTAACTGCTCGCGAGCGTATAACCCTAACCCTAAGCACCCCAAGGCAAATCTGAGGCTAACCAACTCTCCCTACTAGAATTCTACATTAACGTCTTTTAACGATTATATTTTCGTTCTCAGTGGTTTTGCGTTGTTTTTGACAATTGGTAGTTTTGTAATCTACGACAATTATTTTTTCAACTTTAGCCTTAGTCTGAAAAGTAAAAAAATAGATAAAAGTCGAGAAATATTTTTACATTTTGTTGAAAGCTATCACTATTTTTGGTTAAACGTGACTTGAAACATCATAAAACGTAAAAAAATCCAAAAAAAATTGAAATTTTGTCAACAAATTTTTTTTCAAATTTTCTCGATTTTTGGCCGATTTCTTCGCCGACGCGAATCCTTTTGGCCAAATTTATAGTTTTTTCTTGGAAATACAAGTTCACAATACAAAACATACAAAAAAGAGTCAAGAATTCGAAAAAATTTTTTTTCAATTTTTTGAAAAAATCTGAAGGGGTACCCCTTGACATTTTTTTGGGTCCAAAAATTTTTTTTCGAGATAATGGTTCCACGTGACTCAAAACGTTCTAAAACGTAAAAATAACCAATAAAAGTTGAAATTTTATCAAAAAATTTTTTTCAAAATTTTCACTATTTTTGTCGATTTTTGGTTCATTTCTCAACCGATACTATTTTTGGTCAATTCGTCAGACGACGCGAATTCTTATGACCAAATTTATAGTTTTACAGATTCCATAAAAACTTGCGAAATTGCAGCAACTGACTATACTTTTGTCAATCCTTCATTACGAAATCATACAACAATGTCCGACATAAAACTAATTGTAAAAACTAATAACGGAATGAACTACATACGAATTATTATTTATATAATAACGCAAGAAAGCGGCAATAAATATCGGCTAAATAACGCAATGGCTTAATTTCCCAGTAAACATTCCCATCGACCGGCGCTTGACAATTAACAACCATTACCGGGCACACAATATCAATAAATATTTGAGATTAGGAATTCCGTAGCTGGAACAACAGCGGTAGCATAAATAACCCGTGCTTAGGTTGACTTAACCGGAATAGCCCGGAACAATTAAATGCTAATCAAAGGGGAAACAAAGCGCGGATTACGATTGTCGAGAGCAATTTTTGTCGGCTGCGTGCGCGAAGTGTGCAAACCGGCGCGCCAAGTGGTTTCCTCCGTTTAATGGCGGGTGCATTACGTAACGCGTCTTAGAAGAGCAAAAAAATGGCATCCCGAGGCCGGAAGTTCGCGAAAGAACTGCGCGTCATCCAGCGTGTATTTAAAAAAAAATTGTTGAATCTAAGTTTGAAATTCGACTTTAATATATGGGGGTTTCTTAGAAATTGAAAAAACAAAATTTTCTGAATCACGACAAGCTTTTATAATGGACGTGGTTATTCGTCCGGAAAAACGCGACACCCGGAACCCAAAAACACGACTTTTGAAGCACAGCGTTGCCAAACATTGGTACACGCCGACTGAAAGTCTTTCGAAAAGCAATAAAATTTTACAACATATATTATAAGGGTAACACAATACAAATGAATTTCGAAACCGATATTTAAACATTATTGGGAGATCATGAAATAAAAAAGATAACCAAAATATTACATTTTTCTATTGAATCTTATTTAATATTTTTTAAATAACAGGAGTTTATAATGATTACATAGAGGTTGCTCCGAAAATATTCTTATTCGAAAAAATTTACATTTGATCGCATTTTTTACTATAATTATATTATGATAAAATAATGTCAATATTTTTGAACATTTGAACAGGAGCACAGCAATTTTAAGAGGTGTCCCGTCTCAAATAAAAAATAAAAAATTATCGAAAATTTTCTGTTGTGTCGAACAGGAGATTATAAGTCGAAAGGGTAAGGGTTGGATAATTTTGCAATAGGGTAAAGTGGTGTAATAACGCCATAAAAAAAAAGATAGGATATATGAAGAATGTTAAAGAGTAAAAGAAACAGAATGATGGTCTTATTAGACCACTTTACCCTAGAGCAAAATCTACAAATTTTTAATCAAATTTGAAAACTGTAACTACAAAATTGTACAAAAACTATTTCACGAAAAAATACTAGAAACTCTACAATTCCCAAAAAATAATTCCAAACAATCAAAATCCACCGCAAACATAAATCTTAAATTAAACGTCTCAATTCTTGACAGCTTTAATTAAAGGATGCTACTTCGTAGTCTGATCTGCTCCTGATTTCTAGTCTCCGCGACTGCAAATTGTATAGAATTGTAGAAACGCGAAAGACGGAATTAGAGAATTTGCGGTATAAATGACTTATTGCGGAATTAACAAGATTATCTTAAGGATTCGCTAATTGACAGTTGCGGGATGCAATTGTACATGCATGAGCTGTCAAAGCGCGAGCTGACTGTTGCGTCGTATTCGGCAGCGCGTCACAGACTGATCATTTGCATGTTGCAATGATTTGTGTGTTAGCCGAGACCGTTGGATGTGCACAGGGATTCATGCCTCGTTTGAAGCCATTGCGTCCGGTGAAAATCGAGTTATCACAAATACACTAACTGCAACAAAGGTGTCTTCCAGGAAAAGCATTTATTGCTATCTGACTTTCAAATCAGGATCTGCTATTCATTTTTCATACGACAACAGTGTCCAATAGCAAACAAAGCTTACATAGAGCTAACTATTCGCTGTATACATTAACGTACAATCAGCACAAGAACATGATTTTTTAAATTAATTTTTCGTATTAATAACAAAGTTGATAATTACCAAAGCATACTTCTACAAGTATTTCAAGGTAACAACACTGTAAATACAGGTGTTTTGTTTTAAAACGTTTTTGGCGGGAAAACACCAAATATGTTTTAAAATAAAACATTAAATCGTTTTTCAAAACATCTTTGGTGTTTTCCCGCCAAAACCGTTTTAAAACAAAACACCTGCTTTTGTAGTGTTGTTCTTCATAAAATGTTCACAGTAACTTTTTTTATTTTAACATTTACAATAGTTCTATAACGTCTATATTTTATCTCCCCACCCAATCACCATTAAATAGTCGAATTCTTGCGTCAATAGCGCCCTCTAATTCGAATTAATGCCCGACAAATCTTACGGCTCACGTTGGCCAAATATTTTACCATCATTGTAATATATGGCAGCGGGAAAAAGTGCGTGAAATTCCATCTACGGGGACTGATTAATTCGCGCGGATTTGTATTCATTCGGTCCGGGGATTTGTTGCGCCAAATTGATTTATTGAGGGCGAAAACGGCGAGTTCAAAAGTCGAGCCCATTCAGGGCTGCCAACTTAGTCCGTCTTATTAGCGAGTGCCATAATGGAAGTGTATTTTATTTATAGTCGCGGTTATGCATTAATGCTTCCATTTAATCCGTTCGCCTCTTGCTTGATTATAATCTTTGGTTTTATAATTGATAAATGCAGATTGGTTGCCGGGCTAATTATTTGTTAAATGTTCGCTCAGGTATGAAATGAATTGTTCAATCGAAAACTGAAAATATTTGCATTGATTCAATAATTATTGAAAGATTCCAATTTTAGCACAAAGATTATTGATTAATTCGTTTAATTAAAAATTGTTCTTTTCTTGTTTTCGCGTTTAAAAACCGATCTATTGATGTCTGATGAGAAATGCTTGTTTTTTCTTCGATTGAGTTCGAAACTTCATGCATCTGCTGAAATGAGTTTATTCAATTACGTGTCATAATTGAAGCTGTAGATTCGGATGTTATCGAACCAGATCTGTTTAATCAAAATATATGACTAATTGTTTTTAGTTATTAGCGTAATTTGACGTAATATGATGTAATGAGATTAATTTAATTTGTGGTTAAAAATAAAATT
>JABFPQ010000212.1:0-13827 GCA_022817265.1 Masnerella sp. ZL-2020
GTTAAAGTTTATTAAATTCCCTATAACTTGAGCCAAAAAGCGAACATTTTAAGGCCTTACATTGATCTTAAAATGGCCAAAGTACGGTCATTTGAAAAAATATGGCTTCTCGCTAATCACTGTATACAGCTCATTGCTAATTTTTTTCAGTGTATTTCTACGAATTTGTTATGATAATGCGAAAAATTGATATCGCAGTGTTAAACGGGGGTCGGGGGAGAGTTCCGGATCTTAAATTTTGCGCATGAAAACTTATGCTCGAACTCTTTGTCAGACCTCATCGTTTAATTAAATGTAGTATATGTTGATGTTCATTCAATTCTCTTTAATTTAAAATAAAAAGCGCCTGTTTTGGCCTTAAAATGGCGATGTTATACCCATTAAAATAATGTCTTTTTCTTCATGTTTGGTCAATTTGCCACGTGAATGTTTTATCCTATACTTTGAGGCGAAATTTGATTTAACACATTATCATGATTTTTGCAAACATTCATTTCAAAATTTGGCCTCACACTCTATAAAAACTGGAGATCATAAATTGTCGTAAGACGAAATGTCATTGAATAGCAAACTCAGAATTGACATAACTCGAATCCATTTTTAGTAGTATTTGTTAATTATTTATGTCATAATTTATAAAAATAAAAAAGTTTCAGATATACCATCTTCATCTGTTTTAATTAATTTTTAACTTTGGCGCAGGTTACACTGTTTTTCTTAAAATTGGTTTTAATTGTTGGCGCAGTTTACACTATCTTTTTTTCAGCTTTCGTCGCAGTTTACCATCTCCCCTTCAGAAGGCATTTGCCATTTTTTCTATGTTTGAAATTAACGAAATGCCCCACATTTTAAAATTACAAATTTCCGATCTTTTCAAAGTGTCGAATTTTTTTGCTTAGTGTATGTTTGATAAATATGTAATTTAATTAAAACAGAGTTCACAATTATTACAAACTTATAATAGGCAGGTTCCATTTCCTGAACTTTAAATTAGTATCATATTTCTTTAGTTTGGATTTTATTATTTACACCTTATCAAAGGCGCGCGCGTAGCGCGCGTTTACTCTAGTATAAGAAAATTTATATAGCAAAGTAATGCCAAAATGTAACAAATAAATAATATAGTAATCTGATTAGTAGGAAAAATGTTATATCTAAATCGTAAAAAACGGATTAGTGAAAACTAAAAAAATTAATTAAATAGTCAGACAAAATCGTAAAAATCTAAAAGATAAAATAAAATTGCATAATTAAATCATAAAAAACGAATAACTAAAAACTAAAATACTAAACTAACTCATCCAATGAAATCGTAAACAACGAATTAGTGAAAACTAAAAGACTAAACTAAATCATCAAATGAAATCGTAAACCACTAATTAGTAAAAACTAAAAAAGTTAACTAAATAATTAAAATATTACAAAAATAAACTAAATCGTAAAATCTAAATAATAAAAAAATTAGTACTACTAAATCGTAAAAAGCAAAACAACAAAAACGAAAATAGCAAACATATCCAATAAAAAACTCTAAACAGCAGCCGCAAAACTAATTAATCGCGATATTTACCCTCAGCAAGCAAAACCCGCTCAAATAAACGACAACAACAATATCTGATATTCCGTTGCAAACCGGCGTCGCAAAAAAAGTCGCGAGCAACATTCACGCGAAATTCGCAGTTGAAAAAAGCCGTTAACAAGCGCGCGAGTGACAGAAACGAGCAACAATTTGAGATCGGGCGCGTGACGTATGACGAATTGACAAGCCAAGTAATTGACGTTATGAAAGAGAGAAAAGTTTGCGAGTTTAACAGCCCTTATTGATTCACGAAGGGAACGGAGTTGCGAAAGTTATAAAAAGCCGTCGGCTATTTCTGGCCGCTGCAGCGAATTTATTCGCTCATCGAAGGGCTCATTTTTTTCAAATCGAGTTCGAGTCAAAACAGCTCGAAATTAAGTCGCGACGGCTGCTACCAATTGTATTACGACGTAACCAATAAGATAAAAGAAAATTGTGTAATTGAATCGTAAAAAAGAACAAGTAAAAATTAAAAAAGGAAACTGAATAATCAAAGTAATCGTGAAGATCTAAATTTTAAAAATCCGAATCGTAAAAAAAATATTTAACATAAATTGCGAGAAACGAAATAGTTTACGTGAATCGCAAAAAACGATCCACTTGACATATAATGAAAATAGCAGCGTAAGAGAAAAAGCATTATATTTGTTTGCACAATAAAATTTTCTTATTGATATATACATGATCGTGATATTATTTGTATTGTTTAACAAAATGAATATTATAAGTAAAAAATTACTAAATAATTCTAAAGATGAAATTTTCACATAACACATTTCCTAGTAAAAGCACGCGAAAGTTCTAGTGGTCAAATATGGTGAAAAATTAAAAAACAATGTTTAACTTTTATTGTTTATTTTCAAATTAGCGTTTTAAGACATTTGCAATCAATATCTCGAAAAAAAATTTTTGAACCCAAAAAAAATGACTAAGGGTACCCCTTCAGATTTTTCCAAAAATTCGGAAAATTTTTTTTTCGAAATCATGACCTTGTTAATTTGATATTTTTTGATTCATTATATTACAGTCACACAAAAAAACTACAATTTTAACCATAGGAATTCAAGTCGTCAGAGAAATCGTCGAAAAATGGTAATGGTACTATTTCGTAAATAACGAAAAAATAGTGAAAAGCTGAAAAAGAAAACTAATCCCCTTAACCAAATTGAAAACCAATTAAGTCGTAAAAATCTAAATGGTAAAATAAAATAGTCTAACTAATCATAAAATAAATAATCAAATGAAACGCTAAACAACTAAATCGAAAAAATCTGAAGAGGAAATCTAAAAGCAAACGAAACGAAGTTTGAAAACTTTGTGTCCACTGCAACGAATTTATTGGCTCACGAAAGGGCTTATTTTTTCCAAATCGAATCCGAGTCAAAATAGCCCGAAATCAAGACGCGCCGGCTGCGACCAATCGCATTACGTTAATCGAATGAACCGCGCCGCTCGGATAAACGCGGGATGATCGATACTCATTATGAACAGACATAGGTGTCGCAATCGACACGGAATATGGACCGCGTTCGCCTAATTGGAACACTTCCCACGAATCCAATAAGCCTCCAAGTGTCGGCCTCGCGCGACTAAGTAGATTTCCTTTTGCCGTTGCAGCCTTTTCATTTTTTTCCAACCTTTTCCGTTTTTTCGCAGAATTTTCACCGCTCGCGCGTATATTTGCGGTGCATAACGCTTCCAGATGTTGCCCGTTACCAAAATGTTTATTGCTAACGAATTTCCGCGCAATGTGTTTTTCTTATATTACTTTCGTTCGCAATTTGCATGAACTACTGTGCGAATTTCGCAACGGTTGCACGCGGAGCAACAGTGTAATGGAAAAACGTTCGGTTTGTTAGTTTATTTCCGATAATGGACTGGGTGGTAAAACTGCATATGAGAAGTAAACAGAAAAGTTAATAATGAAATTAAATTAGATTGTATAAATAAACAGATAATTATTAATATCATGTAAATATATGGTATATTGAGACATATAATATATATGATGTAAATGAAAATATAGTGGTCTAATAACGCCATAAAAAAGAAAGATATAGAATATATGAAGAATGTTAAAGAGTAAGAGAGGCAGAATGATGGCATTATTAGACCACTTTACCCTAACATATATTTCATATTTTTTCCTGTACTGGATGGTAAAAATGAAACAGCATTCCAAGAATAAAAATATATAAAAATACAACTTTATACCAATATAGCAATTGTAGGAAACAATATAGTTTCAACAATATAACTATAACACTATACAAAAACACGTGTTTTGTTTTAAAACGTTTTTGGCGGGAAAACACCAAAGATGTTTTGAAAAACGTTTTAATGTTTTATTTTAAAACATATTTGGTGTTTTCCCGCCAAAAACATTTTAAAACAAAATACCTGTTTTTACAGTGAACATTTTATCAGATAATAAGACCACAATATGATTTATAGTATACAAATTTACATTATTACTAAATAGAAAACCTAAATAGTAAAAAAGGATATACTACAACGAAATGAAACAACTAATAACTAAACGAAATAACTAGATCCTAAAAAAATTACAACCGACTATAAACCTTCACTAAAATATCGATACTTTACAATCCACATCTTGATGTACAAAGGGTTAAGTCAAATATTTCCTAAATGTATGGCTTACGTATCATCGAGATACGCGTGAGGATTAAGGATTAAATGTGACCTACTTCTGGCTATCCGTTTTCGGAGAGAGATTAGGACTCTGCACCTTTGCGAGTTTAATACTAATGATCTTTGAAAGCAGGTAACCGCAGATCTATTAATTGCATTGTTATACCTTTGCGCGTGCATAATCGAAACACTAACATATAAAATCTTATTAATAATTACAAACACCACTGGCAAACTCAAAAAACCGTTTGCAACACATTTAACGCGCAAATTTCGCCAACCAATTTCCTCTACAAAGCGAATACAATTAAGATACAAAACGTTTCGTATAATTAAGTTTACCATTTGAGAAAAATGCAAAAACTAAAATGGCGTCATTTAAATAAAAATAAACAGTTTTTAAATTTTGATTTGAAGTTTAAATATTTAAGATTCAAATTTGTTTTCTAAATATATTTTTGTACATTTATTTAATATCAGCGATTAAAAAAAAGTTAATATTCAAAATATATTCAAAATGAAGTTAGAAATAAAAAGATTCAATTCCCATTTTTATATGGGAAATGTGTGAAAATGTTTCATGTGAAATTTTTTCCTACAAATATCACGTTATAAAATTTTGAATATTTTATCCTGCTCAATTTTTGCTACATAAAAATGAATACATTTCTTAAAAATGAAGTTTTTTGCGATCAAAAAATGCAAATCCAAAACACAAACTTAATCAACCATCATAATAGCCAAAGTCTAACAAATGGTCATCAAATGATACAATCGGTTTAAATATTGAACGTCAAACTTTTCCTCTAAACAAATTTGAATATCGTGATTTACTTGCAACGATTGAACAATTCATCGCGCTGCAGCGGTGTATTATTTACCGGCTTACCGAACCTTTTCGAATGCTCTATAAATGTTAATGCCAGTCGACTGCCGCTATTAGCGGCAGACCGGAATTCGAGCTATTCGAGAATTCAAATCCGAGTCACGTAATTATCATTATTTTATAGGAAAGTGATCTTAAATAATGCCAACATTTAGGCCGAATTACGATACGCCTTCTGCTGATGTCTTACAGGATTTAAAAATGGCGGATCCAAGAAAAAAAAATATTTCCCATAAAAAATTGTACAGAATAAACAGAAATTCGATTTCTAAAATACGTTTGTCTAAAATAGTTTAAGTATTTTAAACTATTTATATTTATGATAGAAATTAAAAAATCTAATGATAATATGATTTTTTATTACTTTTGTATCATTGCTTTTAAATGTGATACAGTTATTATTCATCGTTTAATTATATAGAAAAAGTATAATTTTGAAGATCTCAGTTGATTATGTCGAAAACACCAGTGAATGAACACTTCGCTCCAGTAAATGAACATTAAAATAAATACAAATTATCAAATAAAGCTGAATATGAAATATTAGTTTCAGATAACAATTTAATTTTTTTACGTTTATCAACATTTATCAGTAAAATAATTAAACTTCAATCACGATGTAATATTAGTAATGAACAGTACAAATTAAATCGTATGTAACGAATTAATTTGTTTCTTTTCATAGAAAAGAAACTACAAATTTTTTTTACAATAAATGGAGCTATTTAATATAACAATCGGTATTAATTTCAAAATTTAATCTCTATCACTTCTAAAACATTTTTTACAGAAAAATGTACTATAAAATATAATTATTATAGTTTTTCTAGGTGTGATTTTTGCTGCGCTAATTTCTCGTTTCGTTCGACATTGTATGAGAATACTAATTTGGAGGAATTTGTTTGCACTCGACGTGGCCAAGTATCGGTTCAAATAATCGTAAAAACCGCTGCTAAGTACAATTGACGTTTTTATTTGAACGGTTTAAAAATGGCTGGTACATAAATTACATAAGTACCCATAAGCCCTCGCAAGTACACATTAAATGCTGGTTAAGCATCTCGTAAGATTCTGTGCTGTTAAAGTATATATAAATTGAATAGGGAAATGCATTGAAACAAAATAGGCTCGAATGGAAACTTATGTGATTTATGTAAACGATTATTGTGTTTTAATTTGTATCAGGTTGTAATTTTTTAATTATATAATTTGTTTTGATGATTTGTAGGCACCATTTTCTGGAAGTTCTTTTGTAAAATTTGGTATAATTTATGTTTCAGTCTTTGATTCTTAATTACTTAAAAAAGTATACCATGATTGCTTAAACCATAAAAAATGTTTGCAAACGGTCAAAAACAGCGTGGAAAGTTACTTTTAGTGAATATATCACTAAAAGTTAAAATTATTACATAAACAAATTGTTTTTCATATTGCTTAAAATTACAATCACTTTAGTCGATTTTTAGGTCATTCCTCAGCCGATTTAATTTTTGTGACCAAATGTATAGTTTCTTCCTGTAAATAAAAAATTTACATTAGATTATCACTCAAAAAATTATCAATAAAAAAATTTCAGAAAAGTTCAGGAATTCAGAGAAAAAATTGTCTTTCAATTTTTTGAAAAATTCTGGAGCAGTAGCTTTGGACACTTGTTTTGGGTCAGATTCGTTTTCGAATTTTACTTCTAAATAGCATCAAACTACATAAATAGGGATAGAATTCTGAAACAAATTTCACAACACAATTTTTTTTTTTTATTTTTTCAAAATGTCTACTATTTTCTGCAAAATTTTACGTTATTTTTCAGCTAACTTAAATTTGTCAGACCAAATTCATAGTTTTTTCGTGTAATGAACAGATAATAAACCAAAAAATATCAGAAAAAACCATGATTTCGAAAAAAAAATGTTGCCGATTTTTTGAAAAAATTGGGAGCGTTATTTTTCAGCTAACTTGAATTTTTGTTAGCAAATGTATAGTTTTTTTGTGTACATAAAAGATAATAAACTTAAAAGTACCAAAAAAGTTCAATATTTTAAAAAATAAATTTTTTCGATTTTAGAAAAAATCTGAAAGGGTACCCCTTGACACTTTTTTGGGATCAAAAATTTTTTTTCGAGATATTGGTTCCAAACGCCTTAAAACTTCTTAGATCATAAAAAAATATACATAAAAGTGACAATTTTCTCGAAACATTTTTTTTCAATTTTTTCAAAGTTTTGATCATTTTTGGCAATTTTTGGGTTATTTTTCAGCCAACTTGAATTTATGTTAGCAAATTTATAGTTTTTTCGTGTACATAAAAGATAATAAACTTAAAAGTACCAAAAAAATTCAATATTCTAAAAAATAAATTTGTTCGATTTTATCAAAAAATCTGAAGGGGTACCCCTTGACACTTTTTTGAGGCCGAAAATTTTTGAAGCCGAAAATGGCTTAAAACAGTCTTAAAAGTGATAAAATAATGATAAAAGTCAAAATAGGACCAAAAAAAATTTTTCAATTTTTTCAAAATTTCTTCTATTTTTGTCACATTTTAAGTTATTTCTCAGTCGACTTGAGTTTTTATGGCCAAATGTATAGTTTTTTCGTGTAAATGAAAGATAATAAGCAATAAATTATCAAAAAAGACCAGGATTTTAAACAAAAATTTTTTTGATTTTTTTAACCAATCTGAATGGGTACATCTTGACACATTTTTGGGCTGAAAAAATTTTTTTTGAGATATCGGTTCCAAATGGCTTAAAACAGACTAAAAGGTGATAAAATACTAAAAATTAAAATTTTACGATGAAAAACCATTTTTAAATTTGTTCAGAATTCGTACAGTTTTGTCGATTTGGTCAATTTTTAAAACGACTTTAATATTTATATTGAAATCTATATTTTTATCCCGAGTATTCAAAATATTAGTAGAATTTCAGACTATAGAAATTAGTATAATAAAATATAAAAATGTACAATCTTCTTAAAATAGTTTTGGCGGGAAAAGATTGAGGCGTCTTTCTTCTTATTTTGTAATCAGCTACAGATTCAATCAATCCCTAAAAATGACATAACCTGTAAAATCATATACATATTAATTTCTATTAACAAAAACATCTCCACCACATCACACATTCGAATTAAAAGTCCCACATCTCGCGCGCGAAATCGATGGCGGTTTTGCGCGCGGCGCTCGGCGCGTCTGGCGTCGGTGGCGCCGCCCGAGTCGCTGGCAGCAGCTGTCAAAACAAAAGTCAGAATCCGAGGCTCGGCGTCGTGTGATGTTTCTGTTTTCCTCGATACAAATGTTTGTGTTCCGGTTACGGGCAGGGTAAAGAATCGGCCGTTGCGCCAGCACGCTCGACGCGCGCTCGGCCGCCGAGCGGCGCGTCCCGCACTCTGTCTCGGCCGCTGCGCCCCTCACTTTTTGCACACAACACGGGCCCACACACACGCGCCTGCGACAATAGCCCGCGACGCGTCAGTGTGTGCGCGTTTTGTGATACGTCCGCTTAACATTTTCTCGCTTCTCGCGGCCAGTCGTTTCCCCAGAACATGAAAATCGGATGAGCCACATGGGGGTCAACAATTCGCGCAGCTCGCACGCTGAACAGGATCTCGATCTCGCCACGGTCTTGAGAATGTTCGTGGAAAGGTCTCCCCACGAACGGTTGCATCTGAATCAAAACCTAACCTCCTTGCATTGCTTTTTCTTACTAACAAAACCACCATAACCACGTCCTTTTCATTCTCATCTTTCATCATTTACTATTTTTATTCTAACTTTTTCTCTCCTTGTAGCTAAAACTAACTTTTCGCCAAGTCAGTTTAGAGGTTAAGATTTTGCTTCACGGAATAGTTTGTCTTCTAAAGTATATTGGTTTATTATATGTAAATTTAGACTGCATTTGGCTGTTGGTAGAGTATTTATCAATATGCATTTGTAAAAATGAATAGTTCATATTTATGAGTAAAGAAATAGTATGTTAATATATATGACAAACTATTCTAGTGAAGGGAATAGATTTCAAAACGCAATTGCACAGACAAAAGATTTGCAGATTTTTGTTGCAATATATTCACTAATTTTATGTATGACGCATTTTGATTTCATACAATTTAGTACAAATTATTTGATAGGAATTAATAATTGTGAAAAAGGATTCATGTAAATTTTGTAAAAAACAAACATTACCGAAAATAATAAAGTATTTCATAACTAACAAATTTTACTAATTAAAAAACAAATCCAATAAATATCATCATCAATAAATAAATTTTTAAAACAAATTTCATAATATTACGAAAGGTACAAAATATAAAAAATGTTCACATTAAAAACTCCACTATGAAAAAAGAGTAAAAACAACTTTCAGGTTAAGTAGTTTGTTAAATGATTCAACCTAAAATGTTTCTTTTTTTATGAATATCAACAATAAAAATGAATTATCATTCATGTAAAAATCTACTTTTTTCTTTCATTTTCAAATTATTAACATTCCAATGATGTTAAAGTACAAAGATTTAAAAAAAATATTCATGTAACGTCTCAATGTCCAAATGTAAAAGATCTTTAACGTAGTTCAAACATTGGGCATTTAAATTCAATGCGAACTCAGCTGTAGCATTATAAAAATGATATCGAATGTCGCACTCGGGAATCGTTTCATCATGTTGGTACATGATGAAATGTTTATTCCGTTTGGCCGCTGAATGTTCAGGAAAATTGATATGGCATTTTTATTCAATTAATAATTCATTGCTTACTGTGGAATTATCCTAAAAAGTTAATAACTAAAATATGCAATATAAAATTACATGGAAAATATGTTCACAATTAATAGTCAATGATTGAAATAAAAGTTTAAATGTTAATTGCATAACACATATACTGCTTAATTGCAATACAATATTTTTTTTAGAAGTATTAAGTAATAAAAACAGAAATACTTATTTAATTAGCAGATTATTATATTTAGAATATAATATTTATCTGCAATCATAAAGTTCAACACAAATAATCATATAAATGTTTATTATAAACTTCTTTAATAAAATAATAAGGTTTATTACAGTTAATAATTTTTTACAAAAGACAATGTCATTTATTAAACAAAGATTAAAATAAAATCTTGATCACTTCAGATTATTTTACTTATTTATTATCTGGTTAATATATAAACATTATATCGATTATAAAAATGAAATAGAATGAACATATTCAGCAACAACATCAATGTTAAAAAATAAGCTTATTTTAAAAACATTTTCCTTATTCCTATTTCTACCAAAAATTAATTTGTATAAATATTGAAATAAAATTAAGATACTTAAAAGATTTTCTTTTTCAGTCGCTATCTGCAACCACTCCCTCAAGATTTAGATAGTGATGATGATTTTTCCATTGAATCTAATGTGCCAAAACCAGTATCGCCAAACACCTCCAGAATCGATGTAAATAATTCAAAATATGCTAATTGATATCTCATTTTAAATTCTAAATTTTTTCTCTTAATTACATGAACATAATAATTATATATTTCCAGAAAAGCGAAATTAGTCTTAGTATCAAACAAGCTTGTGGCCTCAGCGATGGGAAAGATGTTTCAGTGGCTTCGATGATTAAAGGTCGTGAACTGGGAGAAAATTTTACACCTGGACAAAAATGCAAAATCACCAGCAACTACTTACCCAACAAAATGAATGTTATCACAAAATATCACAACAAAGCCTTTTGTGGGACGTTTTCTAAAGATGGCCAACTTTTTCTTACAGCTTGCCAAGGTATTAAAAATCATTCAAAAATTCATATAAATTGTCAAATAATAATAAAACTGCAACTTTTTCATCAGTAATTGCTATGACATGTGCAAAAGATAAATCACAGATAACGTTCAGGGAATGTTTAACTATTATGTTGACTTGAATGACTATACTGCAAAATGACTTTTCATTTCAAAAACGGGAGATTGTTTGATGAAAAGTCATGGAAATTGTGCTGATTAATAAAAACATAAAATCATCATCGTTATTGCAAATCGTCTTTTGATTTTATGACTTTACTATCTTTGTAGTTATAAATTAATTCATGTAAATATATATATGCCCCTTTTATATTTCATCTTGAATTTGAAATACATTTGAGCATTTTAGGACAACTTTATTTGACTATTGAAAAATAATTATAAAATAAAATTGTTGAATACAAAAAGATTTTACAAACCTATTTTCACATGAGTTTCAATTTTTGAAGTCTTTTTTTATTGTAACTTGCTAAATTAAAATAAAATAACTTCTAAAAAATGTTTGTGAAATGTAAAAATATATAAACAAACTGAAACCGAGAAAAATAAAAATGATATCAAGTTCAGGCAAACAAAATTCTGAAAAATAAACTATTAAATAGAAACAAAATCCTGTTTTGTTTTTAATTTTTTGCAAATTCAACCTATAAATTAATTTTTTATTCATTACAGATAAAAATTTGAGATTATACAAAACTCAAAAAGGGGGTTTGTTTAAGAATTCAGAGTTCAAAGCTATTGCTGCAAGAGATATTGGTTGGAGTATTTTGGACACTGCTTTTAGTCCAGATGGATTATTCATTGTATATTCTAGTTGGTCGGAATGTAGTAAGTTACTAGTTTTATTTTCTAAAAATATAAATTGAAAAAAGTAATGATCAAGTGAAAATGAGTAATTTTATTATTTCCAGTATATCTTTGCCCAATTTATGGTGATTCCTCGATGCAGGAACCATTATCTTTATCTCCAGAAGAAAGGAGATTTTGTATATTTTCCCTTGACTTTTCTCATGATGGTCGGGAAATTGTTGGTGGAGCAAATGATGGTTGTTTGTATATTTATGATCTCGAATGCAATCAGCGAGCTCTCAAAGTAAAATAAATATAAATCATCTTTACAATTGTTAACTAGAAAAATAACATCAAATAAAGTAAGAAACTGTTGTTGTGATTTCAGATTTTGAGTCACGATGATGATGTGAACACAGTGGTTTTTGCAGATGACACGTCACAAATTTTGTACAGTGCTGGTGATGACGGTTTATGCAAGGTTAGTTACTAATTGCCAATAGTCTGATTAACGATTATTGATGAATTTTATTTTCTTCCAGGTCTGGGATAGGAGAACTCTAAATGAATATTTGCCTCGACCTGTAGGAGTTCTAGCTGGTCATATGGATGGAATTACATATATCGATTCGAAGGGTGATGGTCGTTATTTGATAACGAATAGCAAAGATCAAACAATTAAACTCTGGGATATCCGCCAATTTTCGGATCAAAATGGAGAAATGAACACACGGAAATCTGTGGCATTTCAAAACTGGGATTATAGATGGCAGGAAGTTCCAAAGAAATGTAAATAATGCATCATCGATAGAAAGTTAAATTATTATTAACGTCCCTTTTGTGTTAAATTCGTATTATTTATTTACTTGTGAGAGGCTGTTTTTATCCAGAATTTTAAATACATCAATAGAAGTTTTTGTTTATGGAGATAATGATACTTATATTGTTATCCTGATTGATTAATTATTTGTTATTTTTCAGTGTATAAAAGTAAAACCATGTTAGAGGGAGACACCAGTGTTATGACATATCGAGGTCATTCAGTATTGCATACACATATACGATGTCGATTTTCTCCTGCAGCAACAACTTCGCAGAGATACATCTACACTGGTTGTAGTAAAGGAAAAGTGATAAGTAAGTTTTAGTTTGATTAATAGATTCATATATTTTCATAAATAATAATATGTAAAAATGAAATTAGAACTCTATAATACTTTACTTACTTCAATACTATAATTATTCAGAATCCCTCTATTTAATGAGTGGATTTTGTAGAAGTATTTTTTCATTAAATTTCATCTCGAAAATTGAGTTTGCATAATTACAGTTGGACAGACTTTCGACCAGTAAACACAGATCATTTGAAACATTTAACGTTCAAATATTTTGTGCACAACAATATTACATTTCGTTTGTGTATTTTGCCTTTATTGCACCAACAAAAACTTGTTTCGTAAATTTCATTTCAACTGTCTCTTTATTAGAATTTGATACTTTACTGAAGTTACATATTTATTAAAAGCTTGATATTACAATTTTGATCATCGTTCAAAATTGAATTATATTCAAATATATATGGATATTTGAACATATGACATATTATTATCATTAAGATCAATCTTGCTTACATATTCATATTATCTCATTTTTTCAGTTTATGATATCTTGACTGGTAAAATTGTGAAATCACTGGAAGGTCATGAAACTTGTGTTCGCGATGTGCACTGGCATCCATATCTACAGCAAATTATATCGACTTCGGTGAGTTATTTGAAAAAAATATAATTAGACATAAGAATTTTAATCCATTTATTATTATTATTATATCAAAGTATCACTTATTAAGTAAAGCTCCCTTTCTATTACGCAGAGTTGCAATAATTTAAATCAAGGAAATAGTTCTTAAAAAATCATGATTTAAATCAAACATAACATTGTTGTCATACTTTTAAGTTAGAAACATAAATGGATCCTTTTTAATAATAATAACTAAAACATTTTTTATATTTATTTTATTTTTACATGTTTTAATATAAATAATATAAAAAATTATTTATAAACTATGTAATATATTTTGAATATATTATAAATTCTTCTTAATGTTTGAAAATCAATTATGAATACTT
>JABFPQ010000213.1:0-13824 GCA_022817265.1 Masnerella sp. ZL-2020
CACTTGTTACAAAAAATATTGTACGCAACATGTGCAGCAATTGTCAATTGAGCACTCGTACGATTGCCACACTCGCTTCGCTCGTGTGGCAAATATCGTACTCGTGCTGCAATTGGCAACTTACTGCTCTTGTTACGTAATATACTATTCCTACTAGTGTCGTAAAAGTGCTTTCTTTTCCCACTGTTTAGCGTGGAAAAAGTGAGCGATTCCGAAAGAATGGGAAAAGAACGTACTTTTCCCATGTCTATCAAAAATTGATCGCTCTCCCCACACTACAAAATGCGAAAAGAAAACACTTTTCTGCACTCGTTGGGAAAAATATCAAAATGTTCAAAACCAATGATAAGATATTGATTTTTAATTAATTAGTTAAACAATAAGTATACATTTAGTATGTAAAAAGCAAGAGTTTATAAAGATTTTTTTTAAAGACAGATTTTTTTCGCAATATTGATACTTTTCAAGTCAAGAATGTCAGCAAACGTTGTACGTTAACGTAAAACCAAATGAAAACATCAAACGTTAACGTAGAAATAGATGAAAACATCATACGTTAACGTTAAATGATGTAAACACTAAAGGTTACCGTAAACTATAATTTTTGATTATTTTTTTACATGTACATATAATGCCGAACGAAAAAGTAGCAAAAAGTCATTCTGACCTAGAAAAAAGAGTTTTTATTGATAAAAGATTATTTATCAAGAAAGGTAGCAAGACATTGACGGATAATTCTATTGTAAAGTAGGTTTCATTATCATTTAATTACATTTTGAAGTTTTTATTTCTGTTTTCTTCATTATGCATATATACAAGTAACTTCTTTAGTGTTAACGTTTCGTGAACATTATTTTCTTAATTATAAACTTTATATTATATCTAATATACAACAAGAAATTAACATTTTTACTTAAAAATTGCTGAAAAATATAAGGTTATATATAGCTAGTAATTAATGATAAATGAATAAAACATGTGACAATGTTGAAGCAATAAATATTATTCTAAGTACTTTACACCCAATCAAAGTAACTTACATTTTACTTATCACTCAGATTCAAATATTACTAATAATTTCAATGACACTAAAGACACCTTCTAATGGAATATGGTAATGTAAAATATAAGTACCTAATAGTTATTAATTGGGATCTTCAGTAGAACATAAATATAAAAAAAAATGAAAACTAACAATTTCATAAAAGTAATAACTTATTTATAATATAAAAAATGGTAAAACGTAATTATATTGCAAAAACTACAGTTTTTCTATGAAAACGCTTTATCTTGACTTTAAAACATATTTTGGTGCTCCCTGTTCCATTTTAAAAACATTAGATTAGATGGGTTTTTTGAAAAGTTCACTTTCTAATAAAAGTTCAAAAATGTATACAAAGACAACTTATTTGCTGACCGATATTATTATCTTAAAGTATCTGAAAAACATTTCTGTAAAGTAACATCTGTCCGAAATTATCAGAACTTTTTTAGAAAGTGTGATAAGAAATTTTTGCAGAAAAGAGTTGTTCAAAAAAGTTATAATTTAAAAATTAATGAGAAAAATTCTATATAACGTCATTTTATTACATTATTGTCTGTGCACTACAAAACCAGGTGTCTCAGAAGTGTCTCAAATGGCAATTTGAGACACCTTTTGTGTCTCAAACCGCCATCTTGAGAGACATAAGTGTCTCAAAATGACAATCTGAGACATTTCGAAAACAGTTGATTTTATAGTGTTAATGAAAAAAAATGCACAAGTTTTTATTACACTATATGTACATGTAGAATATCATAAAAATATTTCATCTTTTAGCCAATTATATTATTTTTATTTGTGTTCACACAGGTATGCCTATTGCAAAACCTGCAAATTTTCAGTCCAATCAAAAAATGATGGCGCGTGGGTTCCGACGCAAGACAAACCCCACGATTGTCCCATCGTTGAAGAAGAATTGCAAGGTGTTCTATTCAAAAATGAAATTGTGCAACGTCGCAAACAGCGATATACGAAACCATACATGACTTATAAAAGTGTTGCTCACGAAGACAAGTAAATTTTTGAATTTATTCATAATTTCATGTTTAACAGAGCAATTATTCTTAAATCATCTTTTAAACAAATACAGAAAAAAGTTATAGCAACTTAAATATAGCATTTTCCCAGAAAGTGCGTAACTTTAAATTGCCATAACTTTGTATCTATACGGCCGATTTGCATAATTATTGCAAGGATTTGTTCTATATATTTCAAAATGAACGATTGTGAATTTTATTCAATTGAAAAATAATATATTATACAACAAGGGAGAGAAACAAGCGATTATTCCCAGGGTGAAGTGACCGCACGAGACAAAACCGAGGGCTGCCGAAGGCATCCCGAGGTGCAGTCGAGTGTTGTCACTTCACCCATGGCATAATTGTTTGTCTCTCTCGTGTTGCATACGATATTTTTCGTAACAAGGGCACATGAAGCACGTTTTTATAACCTATTTTTAGAGAGAGAAACACTTTTTATTCCCTAGGGAGTGCTTTACTCCCTAGAGAGACTGTTTCAGTCCCGAGTGAATAAGGACTTGCCTCTCTCCCTAAAAATAGGAAATAAAAACGTGTTTCTTGTACACGTGTTACGAAAAAAGTATTTCTTGCTGCGCCAATAGGTCTAAAAATCATGTAAATCTAAAAATCGTATTGTACATCGCCGACAAATTATTTTTCATATATATAAACTAACAAAAAGAACAAAACAAACATCTAATTTCACACTGCGTTTAGCTTTTCTAGAATAGATGGATACTAAGTAAAGTGCAGCATGTTCTGATTTTCTGTTTCTATAATAAAAAATCTCGTTTTTCGTGATCAAAAAGACTGCGGAAACCATCCAGATCTCTCTAGGCCTTCCAGTTCAAACTCTACTTCCGATGTGTATCACATTAGACGTTTCAGAAAATATTTCTTAATTTAAATTTAATAAGAAACACTTATAATTATCATTTTACAGAGTTAAATATTCTTATTTTATTGTCACTTGATATACTTTTTATCGTAATAACGTTATTCATACACTCAGAAACAAAGTACATCAAATTTTACTGTTTTAACATTTTTCTGGCGACATCAACATAAACATGAAAGTACTAATGTTGAAAGCAGTAAATTTTGTTGTTTTTAACAGTGGATTTGACTAATTTCAACAGTAGTATTTATACATTTCTTTTAATGTTGCCAGAAAGAAGTCAAAAGCAGTAAAAATTAATGTACTTGGTTTCTGAGTGTAGTTCTATGTTATATCATATCACACAAAAATATATTTCCTCTTGGGATTTGTTATTTTTAGGTTTAAAGACGCAGCAGTTAATATTCCGTACAAGCGTATAGAATCTTCTATTAAAAGATGGAGCAGAGGTATCCCAAAACCCCATTTTAAGACGTTGAATGAGTTTGCTTCATATTACAATAATAATCCTATTCAGGATACTTATTGCACCCTGAAAACTGAATTAATATCGACAGATGATAGTAATATAGTAGCATTATACAATGAAACATTACACTACAATCTGTCCAAAGTCATTGATCTAGGGTTTGTTACATTGTTTTGCGATGGGACGTTTGATTCTATGCCATTATCTATTATGCCACACCCTAAAGCAAAAGGCAATCAATTGTTTACCATAATGCTGCAATACAACAAGCGGGTAATTATTTACATTTAATATATATTGTAAATCCTCGATTTAACACTATAAAATGAAGTGTCTCCAAAGTGTTTCAAATGGTCATTCTATAGACACTTATGTGTCTCAAGATGGCGATTTGAGATACAAAAGTTGTCTCAAATTGGCATTTGAGATACTTCTGAGAAACCTGGTTTTGTAGTGAACTGATTATCTGTATGAGTTTATTCCCTCCGCACTATTTTCCTACGCACAATTAAAATATAGTACACGCCCATCAAAGCTTTTCAAACGTAGAGACTAAGGGTGCTTCTGAAACCTCCTTGCAGTGCAGAATCTGTACTGCAGATACTCGTTTACACCAGTGGACATTTCTAAATTCAATACAATTGCCTTTGCAGATTCTGCACTGCAAGGAGGTTTCGGAAGCACCCTAACACACGCGTACTCTTCCGAGTTTTGTCACACGCATACGCGTTTGGAAGCGTTGTACAGATACTGGGTAAACATGAAATACCATTGAAACTCAGACTTTCTTTTACCTACTGTTTATTCAATATTCAATGACACCATCATATTATAATTAATAATTGTTTCAGAACATTTCTGCAATGAGTTTCTTCATGGATAGGAAAGCAGAGGAACATTATGTGCGAATTTTTCAATTTTTCCAAAAAAAACTACCTTTCCTGAAGGTTGGCGCAATAATGTCCGACATGGAGCGAGGCATAGGAAATGGAGGAAAGTTTATTTATAAAAATGCAACTGTGCAAAAATGCTACTTTCATTTCACTCAGGTAATATTAGTTTTCCTAACTCTGTCGGAGAAGTAAGCACTTCTCCCACTCTCGTTAGGAAAAGTATCGTACCCAACATGCGCCGGCTGTAGAGTCTTCTCTCACTCGTGAGCACAGACAGACACTCGCTTCGCTCGTGCTGTCTTGCTCACTCGTGGGAGAAGTACTCTACAGCCGTCACTTGTTAAGTAATATACTATTACACAACTAGGCTAGAAAAGTTCCGATTTTTTTATAAAATTATATTTTGCATGACCGCAGTTGAAATCAGAAATCATTTCCCAAGTGAAGGCGAAGCCGAGGATTGCATTCGCACGAGGGTAGTATTTCCGATCACCTTCCATGGTGCCAACGTTCTTTTTCGTTACAAGGGCTCGAGAAACGCCGTTTTATGTATTGAAAACCAGTGCGTAATAGGTTATTACGCACTAATGCATATAGAATGAATTACGCACGGTTTAGCGTGCATAATACGCTCTATTACGCACGAGTGCGTAATAGCCTGTTACGCAAGAGTTTGAGATATATACATTATTTTTAAGATTCACGTTTAATTTATTTTGGAATACTTTTAGAGCCTTAACAAGAAATTCTACAGGAATCTGAGAATCGAGTCAGCAGCAACAGATGCCGCTAAAAGACACCCTAATTCCGTAAGTATGTGCACAGTGAAACAGAATAGGAATTGTTTGACAGTGATACTTGACAATTTCATGCAAATAGATTATTATGAAAGTGAAATATCCAAACGCCATGCATTTTTAATTTTCATCGTACTAGAAAAAATGCTCTGCTACTCTCGCGCCTTTGGATAATGTCTATAGACATTATCCAAAGACGTTTATCCATTTCATCATTTATAAATGATGAAAACCAAACTGAAGGAGTATGATACTACTTTAAAGTTTAGGTAATGGATTTGAAACCTGCATTTTGAGTTGGTAGCCATTGTTAATTCTATACTTGAATTATATGACATATTTATCAATTATATGTATGTAATCCCAATGAAAAGATTGTTTAATGGACACCGAGTCACAAATTCTTAAACAATTCGAAAATTCTTTACTGTAGTCACGTGTCAATGATCGTGATCTTAACTCATGAACCAATTCTAATGAATGTTTGTTAACAATTCTGATGATTTTGTAAATTATTTTCTTTGATAATAAGAAAAAAATTTTTTTCTAATAATAATTTAGGATTTTTTATAATTGATTATAGTTGGTATGTCAATTTTTAAACCCATTTTCTTTTCCATCGCGCTTACTCGTACCTAATTTTTTTTCAATTTCTTGTGGAATATTTTATTTTAATCTGTGAATTGATTTTTACTTAAGAAAATATCAATTCGATTAAATGCAATGACAGAATGAATTGTTGTTGCAACACTGAGCAACGTTTAAAATAAAAAAAATGAAATTTGGATTCGACACATTGAACTTCAGCCAGGATTTTTTTTTATTTTCCTGCCTTTGCATTACGAAGTGGCCATAGTTTTGTCACTTAATGAGCTTGTTAAAATTATTTCAAATTATTCTAACTTATTGCTGCATAACTGAGCATCATTTAAAATGGAAAATTTGAAATTTTGATTAGTTACCTTGACCCTTGGACAAAATTATTCATATTAATATTGTATGTTGGTAAAAAATGACTGTTTGTGAACAGTCAGTTTTTTCATAAAAATTTCAGATATTTACTTCATGTAAATTTTAAGTAATTTTTATGTAAATCATTTATATAAATTATGCAGAACAATGAGGAAGTACCCTGACATAATTTTTATGTAAATAGTTTTTAAATCGTTGATTATCAAGGCACTTGTTATGCGTTTGTGCTATATGTGCTATTCGCTATATTAAAGCTTCTGAGATGAGCACTGACTTTTCTGGTTCTTCAGGTGCATTTATATGTAATATGCAGTATTATATTGTTGTCCCAACGTCTTTCCACGAGTGTACAATTTATTGCTGCACACAAATGAATAATGGTGCACACCTACCATTAATGCTTTTGAAATTTTAACACTAATACACGCAAAACAAAACATATGCCATATATGTTATATTCAATTTACGCTGCAAGGCAGTGTTCGAAATTGGATGTATTCATTGTCACGGTATAAAAAGTTTCACTTTTTGGTTCGCTTTTGCGTTAAGTAATAATAATTATCGTATCAAGTGTGAAACAATTCATTTAAATGCATAACTTCAAGAGTTTTATTCACTAAAGGAATTGAAGCTCTTATCGATATTCCAGTGATTACCGTCAACTGGGGCAACTTTTGCACCTTAAGTGTAACTTTGCACCACCCATTCATTACAGCTTTTGGTCGTGAAATTGAAGATTTTTTAATATATTTGAAATAATAAATCCTTATTTATTGATGTTATAGCGTAAAAACCTAAACTTATTTGTGCAAAAGCAGTGAACAGTCATGGTGCAAGGTTACACTTAAGGTGCAAAGTTGCCCCAGGTGACAGTATCAATATAATATGTAGTTAAATTATTAAAAATAAATTTGTGGTAATGCATTCTCGGAATAAGATATGCTACAAAAGGAGGCGGCATTTTATGGAAATTTCACATTTACAAAAATTGTCAATGTACGTTAATAATGTTTTTTTAACTTCTTTGTAATACCGATAAAATAATTTTTACATCTTCTGTATGACATATTTGTTATACGAATTTCACTATAATGTTTTAGATTATGATGACGTCTTCTCCCAGATTGTGTAAGCAATTACTGCAATATTTAAAAGTATTGCCGCTGTTGCCACCTCAACACACTGAAGCTGGGTACAACATCATCAAGTCGGCGTGCATTACACCGGCTGACGTCACCGAGGATGATCATTTGAAGGTCAAATTGACTCAATTTTACGATTATTTTGAATCGTATTGGTGGAGCCGAATCAAAACTGGGGAATATTCGTGGTACAAAGTTGTGCAGAGTACGGACAACCCCACTGAAGCACTTCACCATACAATCAATGCACTGCTGACAAAATGTCCGGATGTGTCTTCTTTTATGGGTAGGTTCCAAACTGAATTTCTAATGCTTGTCTTTTTTTGCATGTTTAATAATTTCGCGCAGCAAATAACAAACAATTGGAAACATTGTCCAGTCAGCAGTAAATCCCAAAAAGGAATCTTGACGGAGCCATTTCTGTTACTCATAGCTCTAACCAGCTTTCCTAAATGATCGCCAACATTGGAACCGTTTTCGGGACCATTGAGGAAACTTTGTAGAATATATGGTTGAGATAACTCATAAAAGAGTTATAACTAAGCGGTAATAAGTATATATGGGTCAAAATTCTGAAAGTTACGCTTATTCTGTCGCCAAGAGTATTTCGGACCTTTCAATGTCAATATATAAATATTTTTTTATTATTAAGAGATAAATTTATGTTTTCATAAATAATATATATACTATAAATATATTTCCATAATATTTTCTACATAAAATCTTAAATTATAAATATATTTAACATTATAAAAATAATTATTCATTCATGCCAAATTTAATTTTTATTATAATCATTCTTATATTAAGTAAAAAGAATACTAATTGCACATACATTTATTTTTTACTTTAAGTTTATATGGTAATGATCAGTTCTGCGCGACAATGAATTTGTTTATACTAATTTTTTGTTTATATAAAATTGCTGAATTCAATTTTTTGTTTTCGAGTAAAAATTCAGTGTATCCCGTGAAGCCTAATTTCGACATCATAATAAATACATTTGGTGAATTTTAACTACAATGTCTTGAAGAAGTATCTCAAGACAATATAATCATGAAGAGAAAGTTTGAAAAATTCTTTCTATTGTCTTATAATATTGGAAAATGTCACGTTCGAGCCGATGATTAGGCTGTGTCCCGTGAAGTGTTGTCGCTTACTCGCAGTTAGATGCAGAAGTTTACCGGAAGCGGTAAGACGGTAGGTATATAAATCTTCTAATATTATTAAAATTATGATTTTGTTTATTGTTTATAATTTTGTTTAATATTTTAATTTAAACAATTAAAAGAATTGTTGAATTTCAAAAATACTACGTTGCACGAAATTAGTTTACTTCAAAATATTATTTGTAATTATTTTAAAAATGTAAAAAAATGAAATATGATTGAGTATTGAAACATTGGTTTTCATGATACTTTCAGGCACCATGACGAAACGGAAAACAATCACGAAGACGAAAAGTACTACTGATGATCTACAAAATTTTCATAAGAAAAACCAAAAACGAATTGTAATAAAAAAGAAGAAAAGTTCAGGAGAAATTTTAAGGAAAAAACGAGAAGCTCAACGAAAAAGAAGAGAAATGGTATTTATTTTTATTGTTAAAAAATGAGTCATGAGTGCTATGTAATTATCATGCGTGTCTATAGAGCTTTCTATATACTTTTTTATACTTGTTAGTAACCAGTAGTAATTCTAATGCATTTTTACAGGTAAAAAATGATCCGCAAAAGCTCGAATTAGTTAACAGGAAACGCCGTGAAGAATATGCAGAAAAATTAGCTGCTGGTAAAATAAAAAGAAGAGCAGACATGACGAAAGAAGAATTGGAAAAAGCGCGCAAAATGAAAAGAGAAGCAGTCAGGAAATACAGACAGAAACAAAAAAACAGTTCGGTGGGCACGGCGGATAACTCACTTGCAGATTCTTCAGGTTTGAAATCGGGAAGGGGTAGAAAACGAATGCGCAAACGCGAAGATTGTAAATTATATAGAAAAAACCTGGATTTAATAAATAAAAATTGTGAATTAACAAAAAAATTAAACGCTACAAAAAAACAAAAAGAAAGGGAAAGTAAAAAACTGGAGAAATTGAACTTTGAAATGGAAATTTTAAAAAATACGATCAAACATTCTTATAGAAATGTCAAAACGCACAAGCAAAAGAAAGAAATAAGGCAGGCTTTGCAAATTAAGGATAACACGTCAAAACAAAAAATGTCAAATATTATTTCATACAGACCGTCAAAAAAATCCTGTTTAAGAAAAACAAGAGCAAAGTATATAAAATCAATCGTTCAGAAATTTTATGAAGAAAACAGTCGCATTACACCTGGTAAAAAAGATTGTATTTCCAGAAACAAGGTTAAAAAACAAATATTATATCGGAATGCAAATATTATATCAAATCATAAGATCGAAAGTCATCATAACAACACGTCTTTCTTTTGACTCTCTAAAATCAAAATTTATAATGAAATTGTGACATAAACTTTTGAGTTTCTTCGACGCAAAACTTTGTCCTGGACATTTGTTAACGAAGACACAAAAAAACTGTGCTATTTTGCTGCATATATTTGCAAAATTCAACAACAAAGAGTGGAGTATGAAATAACCTAACTCCGCACAAACTGAGCACGTGTCACATACTGGAAATATAAATAAATGCTGTATACAAAAAAAGGAGAGAATAATGAAAATTCTCTCCTACAATCGTAAGTTGAAAAACCTTTTGAACAACGTACTTTGATATATTATATGGGAACAACAACAATATTATAAACCGAGTTATTTACATATTTCGGAGTCCATCCTGAGAGTACAGTGGGATGTGATGGTAATCATCATTACTTGAGGGAAACTACTTATTACAATCACACTAACGAGAGGACCAGTTTAAAACAAGCTGAGGAAGGAAAACCGAAAAATATTGAGAACCAGGAGTGGAGCAGCGACGAAACTAACAAGGAGGTCATATCAACACACAAAGCAGAACAAAAACATGCGAGTTTATTTTAGATATAAATTGAAATAAAATTGAGCGACAATGAACTATTATAAATGTTGTAAAACGAAAGAATCTAAACATTGCGTTTGCGTGAATTGTGGTGCATCTTATCATAAATCATGTTTAGACCGTTTGAAAGATATAATTTATATAGATAATACTAGGATAAAATGTTGTAAAAGTAAAGAAGACATTATTGAGGATAGTTTAAAGAGAGAAATTGAATTATTGAAAAGCTTACTAAATGAAATGGAAAAAAATAATAAATTATTAGAGGATAGAGTAAATACTTTAGAAAGCGACATGAGTAGAGATAACTTAACATACGCTAAAGTGGTCTCTAAGGACCCAGTTCATACAAAAAAATTCCCATCTATTATTATCAAACCAAAAAATGATACGACAATAGACAAAGGCAAAACTTTACAAACTTTAAAATCGAAAATCAATGTTTGTGATAGCAAGGTAACAATTAATTATATCAGAGAAAGAGAAAATGGTACGGTAATTATAAAATGCAATAATGAAGAACAAAATAACATAATTAAAAACGAAGTAGAAAAAGCAATAGGTGATAATTATGAAGTTAAAGATAGCCAAACGAGAAATCCACGAATTAAAATAGTAGGAGTTGAAGATAATTATGATATAGAAAAAGCAGAAAAAACAATTAAAATTCAAAACTTTGAAAACTGTGATGTGAATGATCTTAAAGTTTTATATATACAGAATGTTAGGACAAAAAACACGAACACAATTTATGTAGAAATGAAACCGGAATTATTTCGTACTGTTATGAATAATAAAACTATCTACATTGGCTGGCAAAGGTGTCGCGTATACGAAGACTTTAATCTCAACCGCTGCTTTAAGTGTAACGGATATGGACATAGCGCGAAAAAATGCCATAATGATTTTAGTTGTTGTTATTGTGCTGGAAGTCACGAGTCCAAGTCTTGCACAGACAGAGAGAGAAAAACTTGTATTAACTGCATGCGATACAATAAAAAACACAACACAGACAAAGCTACTAATCATTACGTATATGAAGAAGAACTTTGCGATACTTATAAGTACTATAAAAAATTAGTGATTAATAGAACTTTGTATTAAATTATGGACCTACTCGAAAATAATATAATACATATTAATACAAACAAATATAATCTAAATGAATTAAATGATACTTTGACAAATAAAAAAGGTTTAAATATAATACACTTTAATATCAGAAGCTTGAATAAAAATTTTGATGAACTTAAGCTCATTCTAAGTACTTTTACTATTAAACCAGATATAATAATTTGCACAGAAACACACACAATACAATGTAAAAATTTTTTCCAAATTGAAAACTATGAATTATACTGTGTAAATGGAGAATTAAATAAAAATGACGGAACTTGTATATACATAAACATAAAGTTAAATCATAATATTACTGAAATTAATATAGGACGAATCAAAGGCATATTTACAGAGATTACAACAAAAGATTTCAAATTCTACATTACAAGCTTTTATAGATCCCACACAATAGAAATAGCCACTTTTATACGTGACTTACACCAGTATCTCCAAAACAGAGTAAACATCGAAAATCATTTTCTGATTGGCGATATGAATATTGACATTCTCAGAGAAAATAACATAACAAATGATTATTTAATTACATACAACGAATTCGGATATAGGTCATTTATCAATATTCCAACTAGAGTAACTGAAAACACAAATACATGTATAGATCATATTTTTGGCAAAATAACAGAAAAAATTGAAACAACTTCCGCTGTATGCGAGTTAGACATAACTGACCACTATCCCACAGTTTTACATATAAAAAATAATAGAAATTTGATTGAAACGAATTGTCATAATGATAAAATTACTACGAAAATAAACTATAAACAATTAATCAACAAAATTGGTGGAATAAATTGGAATACTATCTATTGTGAAAATGATGTAAACAATGCCTTTAACACATTTATAAAAATCATTGAAGATACAATAAATAAATCAAAAATTTACGTTAAAAAAGATAAAAATAAACCAAGAAAAGAATGGATCACAAGCGGACTTGCGAAATCTTGTAAAATAAAAAATAAACTATATATAAAAATAAAAGAAAACCCAACTGATAGTGAAATTAAGAGAAGATATTTAGAGTACAAAAATCGATTGGAGAAATTAATAAAAATAGCGAAAGATAATTATCATGATGAAATAGTTAAAAATTTAAATAATAATACAAAAAAGCTATGGAATTTTGTAAATAATAAATTAAATAAAACTACAAATAGAAACGAAAAAATCAAAAAGATATATTCAGAAGAAAATAATGTGTACCTGGAATCTGATATTGACATTGCAAATCGATTCAATAAATTTTTTATAGAAGTGGGACCTAATTTATCGGAAAATATAGAAAGAAGCACAAATGAAAATTCTACAAGTCTGATACAAACAATTTCGGATACTATCTTTATGAGTCCTACTGATGAAAATGAAATTAAGCAAATAATTAATGCAATGAATGATAATAAATCTGCGGGTATTGATGGGATTTCTGTGAGAATTATTAAATCTATAGCTAATTATATAATCACACCATTGGCTTATATCATCAATAAAAGTATCGAATCAGGTATTTATCCAGACCATTGTAAAAAAGCTCAAGTTATACCAATACATAAAGCAGGGGATAAGACTAAGACAACAAACTACCGACCGATTTCATTAATATCAAATATATCTAAGATTTACGAGAAAATACTGAAGCATAGAATAAATAGTTTTATTCACAGAAACAAAATTTTAAATCCTTATCAATTTGGATTTCAAAAGGGAAAAAATACGGAGGATGCTATAAAGTTCTTAACAGATGAAATAACGAAATCCATAGATAACAATATTCCTTGTATATCAATTTTTTTAGACCTAGCAAAGGCTTTTGATACAATTAATCACAAAAATTTACTTCAAAAATTATATAAATTAGGTTTTAGAGGTCTATCATATAATTTGATGCAAAGTTATCTGACGGGTAGAAAACAATATGTTACAATAAATGGTATGAGTAGTAGAGAATTGACTGTGAAGTGTGGAGTACCCCAAGGAACCATAATTGGACCTATATTATTTATTTTATACATTAACGATATTTTTCAATTGTGTACAGAGGGTGAAATTGTATCCTTTGCAGATGATACAAGTTTGTTAATAAAAGGTGAGAACTGGCAAGAGACTTTACATAAGGCAGAACAACGAATGAAATTATTAAAAAACTGGCTAAACGATAATTATTTAAGCCTCAATATTTCTAAAACGGTCTTCGTCACCTTTGGTAGCTACAAGGATAGTACTCCAAGCTACTGTGAACTGAAAATACATAAACAAAATTGTAATGGCATGAGTTGTGATTGTCCCAAAATGGAGAGAGTAAATCATACCAAATATTTGGGAATCTATATAGATACAAATCTAAAATGGAATGAACACATATTATTTTTGACAAAAAAATTGAGATACCTAATCTACGTATTTTATAAACTGAGAAACATATTAAACGAAAAACAAT
>JABFPQ010000214.1:0-13801 GCA_022817265.1 Masnerella sp. ZL-2020
GGAGATTTACGTCCGTGTGTTCTGAATTACTGACTGGGGGCTGTGGTTCGACGTTGAGTCGTCGTGGATTTGATGTGGATTTTGTTTATTCTACGTTAATTTTAACGGATTTATGACATTTTCGTTCAATTGTAGTAGTCTACGTGATTTCTACATGGATTCAACGTGGAATTTTTATATTTCGTTGTATTTCTTTGTATTTTTATATTAATCTGAAGTGAATTTTGTTTATTCTACGTCCATTTTACCGGATTTTAGAAATTTTGTTTACGTTGTCCAGATTTTTAGTCATGTACGTCATTTCTACGTTGATTCAACGTGAAATTTTTACATTCGTTATATTTCCATGTCTTTTTATTTCAATCTGAAGTGAAATTTGTTTATTCCACGTCCATTTTACCGGATTTTTCAAAATTGTTTTTATTTTTATTTTATTTTGTCCGGATTTTTAGTGATTACGTCACTTCTACGTGAATTCAACGTGGAATTTTTTCATTTCAATATATTTCTTTGTGTTTTTATTTTAATATAAAGTGATCCACTTGTTTTGAACATGTTTTAGACATAGTTAGACATTATTTAGATGTAATTTGAACAAAAATATGAGTAATTTTTTTTTATTCTGACTCAGTTTGAGGTGAATTTGACAATTTTACATATACACAACACAGAAATTGTTGAATGCATTGAGATTTAACGTTATTGAGAAACGTTCCACTTAAATTTATGGCGGAAAACGTAAATTAAACGTGAATTCAACGTTTCTTAATTATTGTGTATTTATTTACTTATAACAGGTTTTCTTAAAACTTACCTGCGGATAAAACTTCGGAACTTTCTTAGCCTAGGATTCACATGTGAATAGAATGGAAAGTTTTTCGTGAATTTAACGTGTATCTATAGCTAGGAAGTTCTTTTTGAGTCATTCCAACGTGAGTATATACCTGTAAAAATACATAAAAAAAACGTACAAATACATAAATTTTGGCTTTGATTATACGTTATTTCAACGTTAAAAAAGGTTTAAATTAATTATTTGTAATGTCAACGTATTTTTAGTGAATTTACTTTAGTTTTTCGTGAATTAAACCTCATAAAATAACGTGGATAATGTTTTCGTGCGAAATCAACATGTGATTATGAGTTTAACGTTGATTTTACGTATAATCAACGTCGTGAAATAATTTTTCGGCCATTTTTAGGTAAATTAACGCAATCATTTTAAATATAATTTTGAATAAATTCAATATATGAAGAATATGATTACGTTCATTTACCGCAAACATAACCTCAAAATTGTCCAACAAATGTTGATTTTACGTCGAAATAACGTTCGTCCGGCGTTCCGAAGCATTTTCCAAATCCCAAAACCGACGATTCGTGGCGAAACACGCGCGAGTCGCAGGTATACACGCTCCGGGCCCTCGGCCTGGGCTCGTGTTTTTTTTCTCTCCGCTTTGCGCCGCGCTCGCTTCTTTTCCTCGTCGTCAAGCCGGCCTACAAGGGCCCGAAATTCCTAATTCCCCATTCTCGCCGTTGCGCCGTCTCTGTCGCTCGCGCGCGGCAGGTTGTCGGCTTTTGAAATTCACGAGGCGGAGTCACGAAAAATATCTCTATTATTGTTATGGAGATCACCGCTTAACCCATTCAGCCCGGCCGCCGGCGAAAATAAAGCGCCAAAAATGGCCCCGTCGCGTTAACAATAGTGTTTTGTTGCGGCTACAAATGCGCGCTTGTCACTGCCGAATCGCTCGGTCGAGATCGGCTGAATTCGCGTTAGCCCGGGGCAGATCACTCGATGGAGTCATTAATTTAAACAAACGACTGGATTTCGTGTCCAGTTAAATTAGCATCTTGATTTGATGGAAAGAGTCATTTTCGTCGAAAACGAAATGATGACATTGTCTCAATTCGATATTCGATGAAGAATACGTTGTTTCTACCATAAATATACGTCAATTAAACATTGTTTGAACCATCAAAATTATGGTATATTATTCACACAGAATAAGTAGAAATAGTTCAAAATGAGTCAATTATTTAGTAGACGTGAAAATGACGTCCATTTAACGTTCAAAACACGTAGTATCACTAGACAACGTCCAATTAACGTTGAAACAACATAAAAGTATTTCAGCAACGTCCAACTAAGATTGAAACAACGTAAAATGATTAGTAAATCATGATACGTCCAATTAACGTTGAAACAACGTAAAAGTATTACAGCAACGTTCAACTAAAATTAACCCTCAGTTACCCCACCAGGGTCTATTTGACCCGAAGGGTTTTTGAAACGCACGGTATTCATAGAAGACATGCTGGAAAAAATTCAGAACCCGGGGTGGGGGTAAAAAGTAGAAGGAATGAACTATAATTTAGGCCAATTGCGGCAGTCGACCCGCGCAGTTCAAGGGTCGTAAAGGCACCCAAGGATTCAAGGCTCAAAATACGTGGGGTAACTGAGGGTTAAAACAACGTAAAATGTTTAGCAATTCACGAAACGTCCAATTAAGGTTAAAAAGACGTAAAATCACAAAAAACGTCAAATTAACGTTCAAACAAAGTTCTATCAACGTTCAAACAACGTTCCATCAACGTTTAAACAACGTTTCACTAACGTTCAAACAACGTTCCATCAACGTTCAAACAACGTTCCATCAACGTTCAAACAACGTTCCACCAACGTTCAAACAACGTTCCATCAACGTCCAAACAACGTCTAATCCCCAAAACATCTTTCTAAATTCCTTATCACGTAAAAATTCCTTAGCACGTGCTTTTCCCCATTATTACGAAATTCGTTAAAAGTTTGGCATCGACTACGACTTTTTGCACGCGCGTTCGTAGAATTTCATCTCCTCGACGCGTTGTTTTGTACAGACATGCATATTAATTACCGCCGCGCGTTGCTGCAAGAGACAATTGTACGACTTGCGGACTCGGATCGGCCGGCCGAGCGTCCACACGAACGGACATAACACCGAGAACCAGTTCCCTCGTTTCATTGCGTTCGTTGCCCGATAATGACGCATAGCACGGCCGGAGCGCCAACTGCGCGCAAACAAAAACAAACGCCGCCGCGGGTTTCCGTAACTTTTCGGAGCCATTTTTTCTTATCACACCATCTATGGGATAAGGCGCGCTGCGATTACAGGCAAAGTGCATTAAAACTACAATGCCCCATCGAACGACGAGCAGATCGATTTCGTTCGAGTCGCGATCAAATTTTCGATAAGATCTAGTGTAAGATCGAAGTTTAAGTGTCAAGAGTAAAAATTTAGATTCAAATTAGTAATGAAAGACTTAAAAATTTGCTAATATAACTATTTATGACTTTATTTACAGTTTAGAATATATTAGTAATCGTAAATATTATTGATTTGTTGACCTTTCGATAGAAATTGTATATATTTAGAAATATTCATGTCAATATTATTGTTCTGACAATATTTTGAAACAATAATGTCAATATTATTGTTTGGCTGACCTTCAAGAATAAAAATGTAAATATTTGTGAAGGATTATGTCAATATTATTGTTTTGTTGACCTTGAACAATAAAAGTGACCTTCAAACACGATTAAATATTCACTAAGCATGAAAAAACCAACCTCAAAATTACAATAATACAATGATTATTATTATTTCATCATTTTATCAATATCAAAAATTTGAAGCAGGATGATATTTTAATTTTGAGGTTATCTTTTAATCCCGACGATTCTTGGAACCCGGAGGAAAGTTGGTCGAAAGGCGATGAAGAAATTACGTCCGCGATCTCTTAATCCCGACGAGACAAGTCGGACGCTGGGAACGCGGGATAGATATTGCGGACTGTCCCTGGGCAGGCTGGGCCTGAGGTCGGCGGACAACCGGCAATTACCCGTCGAAACTAGAATTTTCGTAATTGCACCGTTCGTCGGCGCTTTCCCAGGTGCGCGATCGTCATCGCGAGAGCATGGCCCTGATAACAACCGGGGCCAGGCATCTTTTCACCGAAGGGCTCGTACGGAATTTTATGCGCGCGGTATAATTAACGAGCCTGTATGTGGGAAGGCCAAGTGCAATAACGAGAGACGCTCGTTTGTTGCGAGGTTTCGTCGGCAATGATGCTGTTTTGACGGAATAATAGTGAGAGAATTGACGTCTCGGCCTTTTTCTGCATTCTAAGTGGGTGTATAAATTAGGCAGGGTGGAGATCTTCCCTCCTTTAGGCCAGTCCTTAATGAGAGACTTCAAAATTTACTAATATAACAATTTCTGATTTTATTTACCGATTTAAATATACTAATAATCGTAAATATTATTGATTCGTCGACCTTTCAATAGGAAATAAAAATATTTTAAAATAATAATAACAATATTATTGTTATACTGCGACCTTTATGAATGAAAATGTCAATATTTGGATAGAACTATGTCAATATTATTGTTTCGTAGACCTTGAGAGATTAAAATGTAAGCATTACTATGAACTGGTATCAATATTATTGTTTTTTGACCTTGAATCATAAAAAATGACCTTGAAAAATTCGCTTATATATATGTATGTATTTATAAACATAATATTTTTGTAGTATTGACCTTTCAAAAGGTCAAAATTGACAATATTTTGATACAATAATGTCAATACTATTTTTGGGCTGAACTTCAAGAATAAAAATGTAAATATTTTGATAGAACCATGTCAATATTATTGTTTGGCTGACCTTCAAGAATAAAAATGAATAGAATCATGTCAATATTATTGTTTTATTGACCTTCAAGAATGAAAATGTAAATATTTTGATAGAATTATGTCAATATTATTGTTTGTTGATCATAAAAAATAACACTGACCTTGAGAAAAACAATCAACATAAATATTTACTAAAACATCAATATTATAATCTCAATGACCTTGAATATTAAAAGCAAACATATTAATCTAAAACATCGTAAACATCTATTGTTTTTGTTAATTTCCACACGAAATCCCGTCAACATAATGCAATTAAATCGCACTAAAACATTGTTTATCAACTATATATGATCTAATTAATGAACCCAAAAGAAAAGCGCGTTTTGTTTGCGCAACAGCCGTCGAAGCAAACCCCTTTCGTCACTTTTGTTTTCAGTTCTCCTTACAACCAACGCGATTCATCAAACCCAACTAGACGTGAAATCGGCGCGACCGCAATCGCGCGTTCGTCGGGATCGGGAAAACAAAGTGGTCCGATTTTGGCACGCGCTTTTGTCGCGCCACAATGCGTTGTCAGTTGATAAAGTCGATCGCGCACGGGTCAGCGAGTCCGTTCCTCGATTCGGCCTTTGTCCTGACGTCGCCCGCTGCGTCTTTCGCCGATTTTCGGCCGAGCGTGAACGCGTAAACAATAAACAGCGCGTGCGCGTGTTTGCGCGCGCTTCACGGCTCGTTGGTCTAAGACAAAACGAACGGGTTTAAGGTAATTGACGAGCCGCGATCGCGCCGAAAACCCGGCCGTTATTTTGTTGTGAGATTTCCACGGCGATTCGATTAATAATAAGGCGAGCTTTTGTTCGGTCGCAATTTGATTTCGATGGGTATTAATTTGGAAGCGGTTGTTGGCAGATTTGAATGAGAAGTACGTTGGGCCTGTTGTTAAAGTGGCTGAATTCAGAAGAATCGACGAGCTGGAAACTGGCGCGCTTAGACATTGACAGCCGGCATTTTTCTATACCATTATTCATTAATATTGTCATTACTTCATGCAAATGCTCGCATTATCAGTCTCTAAAGCCAATAAAACAATTGTATTGGCATTCTTTTAGATAAATATTTACGTTTTTTTCGTTTAACGTTTACAAAACAATAATATTGACATTATTTTGTGACACTGCTTATGTTTACATTTTGCAAAGGTCATTAAAATAATAATATTGACATCGTAATATTTACATTTGCTATTTTCAAGGTCAAAGGAACCAAAATATCGACATCATAATATTTACACTTGCTTTTTTGAAGGCCATAGAAACAATAATATTGGCATTATTGCAAGTACATATTAAGATATTTAATGTTTATTCTTCCAGGTCAACGATACAATAATATCAACATTTCTCAATAGAAATATTTACATCTTGTTTCTTCAAGGTCATTACTTGTTGATCTTCAAAAAATAACATACTTTCAATACAAATAAAGCAATTTTTCATTATAAAATCGTCAGATTTTACGAGTTAGTCTGCAAAATAACTAAACGAGTTCATCAAAAGACGTTTATTAATTGAACTTTGTTTGAACTTGACTTCAAGAAGAAGAACCGTATTTAGACCAAGTTGAACCGGCGGCGCCAAAAAATCAGAGCCGAGCATCCTCGTCGACTCGTCGTTTTTTCATCGGCAAGAGAAAAAAGGAAGAGAGAGAGCGTGTACTCGATATTCGCCTGGTATCTTGTGCGCGAATAAAACTGAGCCGAAGGAACGCAAACACGGTCACGAGGGCGACACGACGCGCTCACGCAGACTCGACACGGAACCTACTCGGCCGAGAGCAGACATCTCTTTGTTAGCCCGACCAGTTCTTCGCTGCGCAGCGACAGCTTGGAACGAGCCTCGGGTTGAGAGTCGCGGCAGAAAGCCACGATGAAGACAAAAACGATCTCCACGTAACGTTTTCATTTAGTTCGCCGAGGGAAAAAAGAAGTTTTTTTGTTGAGATTCTGGTGAAATGTTTTCGAAAATAAAATTTGAAGGTTAAATGCATAGGAATAAAGTTTTTTTGAAGTTTGAAAAACGTTTAATTTACGTTCAAATTAGGTACAGCTTTCATTTTAACTTGAGTTAAACGTCATCCAATGTTTCAGGGATGTAAATAATCCTAGAAAATGTAACATCTGATAAATTTAACTAATCAAAACGTTGAAATAACGTAGAAATGATGTTTAAAACACGTTAGATAATCGTTTCAAACATGATTTCTACAATTAGAGATAAGAAATGTGCATAAAAACGTCAAATACTCTGTTTGAACGTTTATTATACGTCTTATCTACGTACAAAACGTAATTCTAACCTAAAATGTTTCTAAAAAATTTTAGTGTTCCAAAAAGGTCCTCAAAAAATGAAAATCCGAAACGAATTACAAAATTGAAAATATTCCAGTGAAATAGCTTACAACGTAATTTGAACGTAAATTCAACGTATTCGCAAAATATTGCAAATAAGGTGTTCGAAAAACTGGAACTGGGTCCAGAATTCATTAAATAAAGTGGATAAGAGGCGCGATAAAGGTTTATCGCGCAGGAGAAATGGGTTTTAAAATTTGAATATCTCGAGTGGATTGGGCGGTCTGGCGACAGTCGAAAGGGAAATGTAAATAAACGCTCCGAATGAACACCTCCGGCCACCATCAATCGAAGCTTAACGAGCTGCTTTACGCCCGAAAAGACAATCAATTTAGCGGCCAGTTGTTGGGCTTGCTTCCGATGCGTTTTCAGATCTCGGCTCGTGAGAGTCCGGCACTTTTGTGTGGGTCGTGTCCGTGTCGCGGACACGCACGCGTTAGTGGTTTTCGGACCCGTTGGCCGAGTTCGCGCGTGTGTTGGTGGCTCAGGTAGGAGCTCGCGTGCACGCTCGCAGGTATGGAAGACGCTCGCAGTTACATATTTGTTACGAGAAACCACGCTGTCTTTCCACTCGAAGACGTGATTCGCCTTCGCGATCCGATAGAGACCCTTGCTCATAACTGTCCCGCGTGTATACGTAATGCTATACCTATCGGCGTGTCATTTTTTATGCCTTTTACTTTGTTAACTTATTGATAGAGTTGCTAAAACGGTCAATTAGTGGCCGGTTTATGTTGTTTCAACGTTTTTTTGAGGAGGTAAACGTTGATTTGACGTTAATTGAACGTTTTTGATGGGGAGGCGCATTCAATTTTATTGTACTGTTTGTACTATTGCTGAAAAATATTTTCGGTTATCAGTATGAAATTAAACATTTGCAAAAATGCATATTTTGAAAAATCTGTAAACACAATCAACAAAATCAAATGGAATGATACTACAGATGCAATGGGTCATTTCGACCCTTATAAACTTGGCTATTAAAAATCGAATCGGCCGAAAAATCGACCCAAAATCGTCAAAAATATTGAAAATTTCGAAAAAAAATTTTTGACCAAATTTTGACTTTTATTGGTTATTTTTACGTTTTAGACTGTTTTAAGCCATTTGCAACCAATATCTCGAAAAAAATTTGTTGGCCCCAAAAAAGTGTCAAGGTGTACCCCATCAGATTTTTTCAAAAAATCGAAAAACATTTTCTGAAATCACGACCTTTTTTAGTATGTTTTGATTCATAAACTCGTATTCATGGAGAAATACTATTAATTTGGCCATAAAAATCAAGGTTGGCTCAGAAATCGCCCAAAAATTGACAAAAAGGTCAATATTTTGAAAAAAATTGAAAACATTACTTTTGACGAAATTTAAATTATTTTTAATACTTTTTCACGTTTCATGACGTTTTAAGTCATTTATAACCAAAAATTCGAAAATAAATTCACAAATGAGACTTAGAAAAAGAGATAAAGCAATACAAAATAGTCAAATCTTCCAACCCTGCCTATTAACCCACGAAACCAGGCAAAACGATTATTCCCAAAAGTGCTCATTACCCGCGCGATATGGATCACATTACTCGACGATTAGACGCGGAAAGAAGTCAGTGTGACGAGCAAAACACTTTGGCGTGAACTTGATTCGAGTGGCGGAGGTGGAAGGGGTTCGCTGCGAAGCGTGAAAGAGTAGTCTCGCCCTCGGAAGAATGCATAGGAAGCACACCAGCTGTCAAAGTGTCGTCTTTCTCGTACAAAAGAAAGAATCGTTCTCTGCGATTGCCGGGCCGCGCAACAGTTGTCCCATCCGCGGCCAAAAAATTATATTTCGGATCCGCAGCAGCGCCGCCTGCCACATGTCGTCGCTACTGGTGTAGGGTGTTCGTACGTTCCACTCGACGTGCGCGGACCTTCGCATGTCGAGGCCCTCGATCTTATCCTCAGCTTCTGCCTTCGGGATCCTACCCTCGCCTTCCGTCTCCGCTTTTTTTCTAAATCTTCGTCAACGCGCACGCAAGCCCGCCAATTTTCGAACACAACAGCTTGTTAATTAGCCCCAATTACCCTGCAGGCTCATTAGAACATTTCGTTTGCTGTTGGACGATCATTACAGAAAAGTAGTATTTTTTAGAATTAAACGAATTTAATGAAAATTATAATTATATTTATATGAAGAGAATAAATTAATCAAATAAATAAATTGAAAGGTAAAAATAATCACTCTGAAAAATAGTGTTTCAATTTAAACACAAGTGTGTCATTTTTGAAACATTTAGAAGTGTTTTCAATTTTAAAAAGATAGGTTAAAATTTGAAACAGTTGGAAATGTTTGAAAAGTGCCTACAAAATGAAACACGTTTTTTTTAGAGTGATCAGACCAATTTTTTCGAAATTAATGTTTTTTTAAGTCGAAATTTTTGTCGGATTTCGACGACAATTTTTGGAGATAGGGCTTTCTTTTAAAAAATTTAACATGGAACTTTTTCGAAAATCATTTTTAGCAGGATTTTTTTACGAATATGAAATCGGTAAACTTTATTCAAAAATACCTTGAGATGGGACTTTCTTTCAGAAAAATTGAGATGAAACTTTTTGGATAACGGTTTGAAAGATGATTTTTTGGAAATAAAGTTAGATAGGGATTTTTTGACAATGTTATTAGACTTTAGGATTTTTTTAAAGATAATTTGAAATAGGAGTTTTCAAACATTATAATGTGAGGTAGGATTTCCCAAAAGTTTGAGATTGAAATTTTTTCGTTACTATTTTGAAATAGACGATTATTCAAAAACAACCTGACACAAGCTTTTTTACCAAAAAAAATTTCGAATGGAATTTTTTCAATGATAATTTAAAACAGGAATTTTTTCGTGCAAAATATTAAATTCATGAAATATTTGAAATGAAAATGTTCGACAAAAATACACAACTAGAAAAATGGTGGTCAACTGCAAAAGAACTATAAAACGGCGCTGTTTATAAAAGATGTGAAATTTGACCGGTAGATTTAATGGTTCGAAAATGTGATATTTTCTGCGTAAAAGTGTGCGTTGATTAATGTCTGTCGTCGGCGACTTTTCATTTTCGATGCCAAATTGTTCGTGGATTCGTCCACCATTTATTTGTGCCTCGCATTTACTTATATTGAAAAATGTTTCCTCCTCGCGGTGGTTCGGGCGTTTGCTTTTGATTTATCGTAAGAATATGTAACAGGCGAATGTTTATGACTTGGCTCGTAACGTATCCGGGTGCGTATTGCTATTTTCCGGTGTCTTCCGCAGTTTGTAGGTCGGCAGTTTTGCATTTTTAATTGGTTTAATCTTTGACCCTAAATTGGGGTTTATTAAGGGTGGTGTTTCCAAGGGAAAAAGACAATGTTTATACTTTTGGGTGGAAAATTAGATTTTTCGCACTGGTGTACAAAATTAGTATTTCGTGTAGCAGTGAGAAAAATTCAGTTTCATGTTCTAGTGCGAAAAATTGTTTTCTACGTAATAGTATGCAAAATTTTCTTTTTCGTACTAGTTCGAAAAATTTGGTTTTACTTATCAGTGTGCGAAATTTTTTTTTCGCACTAGTTTGAAAAATTGTTTTCTACGTAATAGTATGCAAAATTTTCTTTTTCATACTAGTTCGAAAATTTTGGTTTTACGTATCTGTATGCGAATTTTTTTTTTCGCACTACTTTGAAAAATTGTTTTCTACGTAATAGTATGCAAAATTTTCTTTTTCGTACTAGTTCGAAAAATTTGGTTTTATGTATCAGTATGAGAAATTTTTTTTTCGCACTAATTTGAAAAATTGTTTTCTACGTAATAATATGCAAATTCCTATTTTTCGCACTAGTTTCAAAAATTCGTTTTTACGTTATAGTGGGCGAATTTTGATTTCACGCACTAGTGCGCAAAAATTTGTTTTGCGTAACAGTATACGAAATCTTTTTATTAGTACCAGTGTGCAAAATAAGTTTTACGCATTCGTAAGCAAAATTCATTAAATTTATGCACTAGTGTGAAAAAATGTATTACGTGATGGTAAGAAAAAATCGTTTTACGTGATAATAGAAAAAAAATTTTTATTCGCATTCGAGATGAAAAAAAATTTTTTTGCAGTAATGTGAAAAATGAGATATTTGCATTTAGATTTTGATAATCACAAATGCGTAAAAGAGCATTTTGCGCGAAAATCTCCGTAAACTTTACACTAACAAAAATATTCCTTTAATTTTTGATTCGCTGAACGAACTTTACTTTCATCTAACGAATAGCGCTGCGAACGAAGCAGACCAATTACAAGCACCACCCTCGGAGCACTCAATCTACCATCCTGAATAATTCAACAAAAGATGATAAAATTGAGAAATCATCTGTTTAGAAAGTTGGCGTCAAAATACTTTAGAAAGTCCAGCCCATTTCCCATTCGGGAATTCGCCTGACATTTATGAAATACGAATAAACGTTGAACCGTTGCATGAAAATGAAAATTTCGAGTGCTGAAAAATTTGGAAAGCCCGGCTTTTTTCGGCGCGACAATGATAAAGATATACACCCGACTTTCACCGATGCAAATTTATTCGAAATAATAGACTCGCGCGCGAGTCATTTGTTCGCGTCGAATCACTGGCTCGATTTGCATAAATATCGGATGCGGCTTTGTCGGCAAACTGACTCACGCGCGACTATTGACCAGTTTAGCGAAGTGCAAAGCGGTGCATGTAGTCGGTACGTACGCACTAATACGCCGACAAATCGTCGGCGAAATGGTCGTTACAAGACGAAAAACATCGAAAGCATTTATTATCTCGCACGCGCATTTCTATGACGTTCAATCAAATTTGTTACCCGATTTTTGCGATGGTTCTTAGATCATCGAAAACACTTAGACGTGAGTTGTGCAATCGTTGTTTAAACGTTATTAATATTATTTTTGAAAAAGCGTGGGAAAATCGAAACATTTTGCGTTGAGCGTTAATTTTTAGTTTTTGAAAAAGTGACGTGTGATGGCACCTTTTTATTTTTTTATTAGAGGTTTCAAAAGTTCGTATAGATCATAAAAATTTTTCAAACATATTCAAACAGTTCAATTTATGGTTCAAACTTATGATTTGATATTTTTAGATCATTTTAAAGTTATATTTTTAAGCATTTTAAATTTTTTCTAAAAATTAAAAAATCATGACAATTTCTGAACTTGCGTAAGTTCTGAAAAAATTCTACAATTTTGAAGATTGTCGAAATTTACAGAAACTTTAAAGCTCTCGAAACTTAAAAATGTTTGTATTTTGCAAAATTTGCAAAAATTTGATAATTATAAAAATCCAGACAATTTTAAGAAAATTAAAAATTTCTTGAACCTAATAAGAAATTGTAAATTTATGCATTTCTTAAACAAATTTTCAAAATTATTAAAAACATTTCTGTTATTTATTTGATATGAATCGATTGGAAGAATATTTATATTTAGAATATATGAAATGAAAACTTATAATTTATGTTGAAAAAATTGCCAAAATTTGCCTAATTCTGTAATTCTTACTGCGACGCCACTAGATGGCGCTTCATAAAAAAACGTAATTTTCACGTTTTCTTCAGTTACCAGTGGATTGGTTGATTTAATTTGAATTCTCCGAGTTCACTATTTATTTTTTCATTATCAAAAACGAAACGCACAGTTCTATGTTGACTGAGAAAAATACCCTATGTTTTATTAGGGTAATAAACCAAAATAAAAATTTTGGAAATTTGGCAAAACGAATTTGGTTTCTCCTATTTCTTTTGCAAAACTATCACCAGATAGCGTTGAACAAAAAACATTTCACAAAAAGCAAAATAAACCCTGTGGCTAAGCTTTTGTCCTTTTTTGCCGCAGCGCCACTAGATGGCGCTTCACAAAAAAAGCCATTTTCACGTTTCCTTTAGACGTCAGTGAATTTCGTTGGTTTAATTCGAATTCTCTGCTCCTCGCATTTGTATTTTCTCACTATCAAAAGTGAAACGAACAGTTTCACGTAGACTGAAAAAAATTCAAAGTGCGATTAATCCTATGTTTTCTGGGATAATAAACCAAAACAATGATTTTTGAATTTTGGCAAAACGAATTTGGTTTCTCTTATTACTTTTTCAAACCATCACCAGATGGCGCTTAACAAAAAACATTTCACAAAAAGCAAAACAAACCCTGTGGTTAAGCTTTTGTCTTTTTTTGCCGCACCGCCACTAGATGGCGCTTCGCAAAAAACGCCATTTCCACGTTTGCTTTAAACGCCAGTGCATTTCGTTGGTTTAATTCGAATTCTCTGCTCTTCGCATTTGTATTTTCTCACTATCAAAAGTGAAACGAACAGTTCCACGTGGACTGAGAAGAATTCGTCGTGCGATTTAACAGTGAAGCTGTTAACAGTGATCGTGACTCACGGTGCATTGCGGAGTCTTCTCGGGGCCAGGCGGTATTTCAAATGTATTTGAGTTGGTTAAGCTAAACGTATTTCAACAGAGCGTTTAAACAATAATTACAGGAAGAGACACGCAAGAAGAGAGCGTCGCGTAACGTTACGTCGCATTACAGAACCCAACGAGCGTCCTCTGCCCTCACCCCATTCTTTCATGTTTTCCGTCGAGCAACTCTTCTCTCGAATTTTTCGCACTTCTCGACCAATTATCATCAACGCCGATACAAATTTACGGCACCGACACCCCTTTTCCAGTTGAAGTTGAAAAACTTT
>JABFPQ010000215.1:0-13792 GCA_022817265.1 Masnerella sp. ZL-2020
ACCGTCTACCCCAAACCCAATTAAGTGATTTCAGTATTAAATTTCCCCCGCCTTAAATTACTAACGAATCCTTAAATTATGCTGGCTCATTTATAAACAAAGCTGACCCTTTCCAACGGAAATCTGCTAATCCACTTCAAAAATGTAACGTAATCACCCATTGACCCAACCTACCTTATAAATATATCTTGCATTACAAAACCAACATTCCCTCCCAAATTAAATGATTCCGATTACGCTAAACGCCCCACTTATCAACTTGCGCATAAACTAACAGACAAACACTTTTTACCTGGTAGAAAAAACTCTTTGCTCTTAATCGGAGTATGAATAAACATCAGTTAATCAGGATTAATAGCTGAAGGACCTTGAACTATTGATCTCTTCGATGATCTGGTTCTTTGTCTCTTTGTTCTGAGAAATTTGAAAATCCATAATTTAGTTGACTTGACCCAAAAGAAAAAAGATGCAAAACAGATGTTTAGATAAGTCTACAAAGCTGAAATAATATCAGAAAATATTTATCTATGAAATGGTCAAAGTGATAGAAAAATTTGGAAAATTTTAAATTCAGTGATACCCCGATATAAAAAAAGTGTTTGAAAAGTGTTAGACTTCAATTTTTGCATGTGAAAGTAAGTATAGTTTTTAAAATGTCAACATTGTTATCATGTATTTATACTATTGAATTATTTATAACTATACATATATGGTTTTCTCTACTTTTATAACTTTGTAAATTTGTTTTCTAGAAAATCTATAGACTGCACTCTGAACATCGTCACTGAACAGGAAAAGAGTGATTAACATCATGAATGAATTTCCAGATCAAGAACTATCTATGAATTTCAGTTACTACACTGAAAAACAATAAAAACTACTATAATGTTTTCAGTAGTAGCTTTTGCAGAAATAATAGTTACTATTGAACAATATCCAGCAGATGGTCATCAGTATCAACCAATAGTTTTCCACAAGGGTATGGTGATTACAACGCTCCATTTTGCAGGAACAATGCTATTTATGGAGTATCGATCAAGTGTGCACGACCTGGGAACGCCGAGCTGAGTGCAAAAGAAAAAAAAAGGCGACAAAATGTAAAGCAAAAAAGCTATCCATTAGGCGGGATTGAAACGACGCCAGGCATTGACTACATTTCATTCATTTATTAATACATCGTACAAAATTACACTTATCAGATGATGACAAAACGAACAAGGAGAGACGTCAATAAAGAGTCACGATCGGCTCGATAGCGTTTACAGAAGTAGGTTGACTGGGAAAACCGAGCGTTTTCATTGGTTGTTACATGGACTATCGTTTTGCGTAGAAAAGGAGTCCGGGAACATAACGCGGAGGATTCTGCTTCTACGGTTACGGTGCCGGGGGAAACACTCGATAAGACGTTCATCTAGATTAACGTGCGGTGCATTCTGTTATTATTATACGTATGTATACCATTGATCGCGTTATATAATAAACATTGCGCAATATGCATACCGTGTATCTATTACGTGTGTACAGAAGGTTCAACTTACCTGTTCTTCTCTCAGTGAGATTGTTGTATAACGTAACTAGAGTCGCGACTGGACAAGGCCGGGGGAGGCTAACGACATGAAATCAAGGTTGTAGCTTGGTTTTTGATGAGATGAACGTGATTTTAGCTGGTGCCAAGTGGGGAATTACCAAAATCTTAACAATAACTCACCTGATTTCATTTTGAAGTTAGAAACTTCGATATCATTCTAGGAAGATGCAATTTTATGGACCAGATTAGATCTGGATATGAATAGTAAACTTTTAGTCTAATTTTTTTTGGTAACCCACCATTAATCTTTACAAAACTGGAAATTTATCTTTAGACACTAGCAGCTTCCATATTTGTATATCATCTATAGATAAACAAAGTCCAAAATGTAGTAGCATCAAATTTACAAACTTAGCTCCAGTCATGTGAAGGTTAAAGACATCCATTTAGATCTGGTAAGGTCATATGAATTGATGAATCAAAATAGGTGAAATAGGTTGGATCAAGTGGTCTCAAGAAGTACTGAGGAAGAACCTTTGTCTTCCTACTAAAGAAACCCAAGTAGTAACCCAAATAGGAAATTTGAGCAGGTACCTATCTAGATACTTCTAATGGAACCCAACTACCTACCAAGGTATCCTTAACCCTTTCACTTCCCATCATCGAAAATTGTTGTAGAAATGACAGTTCTAGAGTCTTGTATGTTATGTTATCCAGCAATTATGATTGGCTCAAACATTTAAATGTATATTTTGTTGGGTTTTAACTGAAACTAATCATGTGACTATGGAAGGGAATGGGTTAATGGTTCTATTAATGGTTACTTCATTGATTTTATATCCAATTTTATAGAGCAACCTTTGATGGAACCATTGAAGGAATCTAGATAGGTACCTTTAATGGTAGTATCTAGGTACTTCATAGATAAAAGATACTATCTAGGTATTTCATAGATAGAAGATACTATCTAGGTATTCCAGAGATAGAAGATACTATCTAGGTATTCCATTGATAGATGGTACTATCTAGGTATTTCATCCATAGATATACAATTGATAGGTACTACAATTTCCTATCTAGGTTCCAACTTGCTTTTTTCCTCAGGGCTGCACTTGGATTCATCAAAAACCCTTGATCCTACCTAATTTCCAACGTCGAACATGCTAAGGTAGATGGAAGGTACAGAGAATGCCAGCACAATTAATAGCAATAATAATTATTATTATTGTAACGATGATGATAGTAATAATACAAATAATAATAGAATAATATAATAATAATAGTGATACTGCTACTAACGGTAATCATTATAATAATTATAATAATAGAGCTAGGGGGAGCTACACACTACGTTGCAGGAATGGGTCGAGTTGCTGAGATGGTTGTGTCATTGGATCGCGCGTGGCGGTGGGAAAGGACAGATCGGGATGAAGACCGGTTAGCACTAGGGGGTCGTCCTGGCGAACGCGGCTCGTTCGCCGGGACGAGCCGAGGGCGTCCGCGGGGCCCAAGGGGGGGCCCCCCGGCGCCCCCCGGCCGGCCCCTCGCCTCCCTCGGCTCGCTCGCACGTCTCATGCTTCTCTGCTCGGTCGCGCACTCTCGCATTCGTCCGGCACTCGCTCGCCCACTCGTCGCTCGGCATCTTCGCACGCATTCTTCCGCCTCACACGCACCCTCGGAAACGAAGAAACATGCTCCCTCGCATGTCACGCGGTCGCTTAAGACGAGCTCGACGGCTTCTCGTCGCTGTCGCTCCTGCTGTCTTCGGTACTCTCAGTCTTGTCCGATTTGTCCTCGGCGCTCTTCTCGTCGCTCGCCTCCTCCGAGCTCTTCGACGACTTCTCCTCCTTCTCCTCCTTCTTCATCTCGTCGTTCAGCATGACTGGCGCGGACTCGTCCTTGATCTCTTCTGGCTTGGGCAGCTTCTCTGGTTCTTCAGCGGATTTGGCCTCCTTGGTGGGTTCCGCTGGTTTTACTTCTTCCACCTGCTGGGGCTGGGCGATTTTCTGTACTGGAACTGCGCTCTCGGCGACAGCCTCGGTTTGCTCTTCCTGGATCTGGCTCTTCAGGAGAGGTGCCTGGGACTCGCTGGCGACCTTGGTCTCGACCTCGGCTGGGGCTACGGTTTCGACGATTGGCTTCTCTTCTACCACCTGGGGTTCTACTGGGTGACTGTCTTCCTTGACTCCCTCGATGGTCTTTTCGATGATCTGGGGCTGTTCTACGGATTGTTTCACTGGTTCCACGTCCTGGCTCTTGGGGAGCTTCTTTTCTTCTGAGCTTTGTTGTTGTTGTTGCTGTTGTTTTTTGGCAGCTTCCTCAGCTTCCCGGGTCACTCGGTCGGTCTTGTCGTCGATCTTCGCTGGTTCAGCGGCGATTTCGGCGCTCTTTTCCGCTGATGGTGCCACGGCTTCAAGTGGAGCTTGTTTGGTCTCGACAGCAGCTTCCGGGATCACTGCTGGCAGCTGTTCCGGTTCTGCGGGCTTGGGCTCCTCGATGAGCGTTTTAACCTTTTGATCTTCGCTGATGTGTGGTTTTGGGTCTTCGCTGATGTGTGGTTTTGGGTCTGAGCTCTTCGCTTCGGCCTGGAATCAAGTCAAACGTTATGTACTGAGTTTTACTTTGAGATTTCCAAATTTCAAGGAAGTTACTTTTAGATCAGCGTTCAATGAGGATACTTTCAAATCATATGCAATGAAGTTACCTTCAAGTCGAATTTCAAAGTAGTTATCTGCAGGTCAGACTTCAATGAAGTTACTTGCAGATCGGACTTTAATCAAGTTACATTCAAATCAAAATTCAATGAAGTTACCTTCAAGTCGAATTTCAAAGTAGTTATCTGCAGGTCAGACTTCAATGAAGTTACTTGCAGATCAGACTTTAAACAAGTTACTTTCAAATCAAAATTTAATGAAGTTACCTTCAAGTCGAATTTCAATGAAGTTACCTTTAGGTCAGACTTCAACGAAGTTACTTGCAGATTAGACTTTAATCAAGTTACTTTCAAATCGAAATTCAATGAAGTTACTTTCAAGTCGATTTTCAATGAAGTTACCTTCAGGTCAGACTTCAACGAACTTACTTGCAGATTACACTTCAATCTAGCTACTTGCAGATCAGATTTCAATCAAGTTACTTGCAGTTCAGGCTTCTATGAGGTTACTTTTAGATTGAACATTAATGAATTTAGTTTTAGATTGAATATCAATAGAAGTACTTCCAGATCTACCTTCAAGATAATTCTTCGAAGAGGTTACTTTGAAGATGAATTCCTTAAAATATAACCTCATTGTTGGAACTACAGTAGGACCTACGTAATTTCCATATATTTGTCTCTTTCCAACTAATGGAGTTGTTATGAGGAAATAAAGATAGAAAACATGGAAATTACGTAGGTCCCACTGTACAACTTTTTTTTGAAGATAAAACCATCATAATCTTCCTTGAAAGTAATCATGAAACACTTGAGACTTGTAGATAGATATTTGATATCTTTCACTTCAAAACACTACAAACAAAGAATAAATCAATACCTTCTTCTCAATAACTGGTTCAGCAACCTGAGCAGGTGCCACAGCTTCCTTCTCTGGTACAACTGGAGCAATGCTCTCTGGTACCTCAGCAGGGATGGCCGTCTTCAATGTTTCCTTAGCCAGACTAGGTTCCTCTATGTGTTCCTGCAACGTGGACTTGGTGTCCTCCTTGGAATCTTCCTTGGAATCGGGTTCTTCCTTCTTTTCCTCGTGCGCGTGAATCTCCTCGCTGGATTCGCTGGGCACCGATTTGACCTGCGCGGGTTCTACGCTGGCTGGAACGTCCGGTTTCAGCTCGGCATCCGGGATGGCCGGCTGCGGCTGCTCCTGGCCACTCTTTTGCAGGGGCAGCACCGACAGACCTTCCTTGGCGGCATTATGGGCCACTGGCCATCCGAACGTCGTCGCCACGAGGCCCGTCAACAACAAAGCCAACACCAGGCGGCTCATCATGGTTGCTGGAATGGGAAAAAATAGTTGCTGTTAGAGATTTCAAAGATTTGACTGCAATATTGAAATTTTAAGTTAGAAATTTCAAGACTGAACTTTTAGATCTAATTTCAAGAATTAAATATAAGATCTATCTTCAAGATGTATCTTCAAGGCCTAACTTCAAGATCTAACTTTTAGATCTAACTTCAAGAATTAACTATTAGATCTATCTTCAACATGTATCTTCAAGGTCTAACTTCAAGATCTAACTTTTAGATCTAACTTCAAGAATTAACTATGTGATTTATCTTCAAGATGTGTCTTCAAGGCCTAACTTCAAGATTTGGCTTTGAGAGCTTACTTTCAGAGTTAACACTAAGGTCAAACTTCAAGATCTAACTTTTAGATGTCACTTCAAGAATTAACTATAAGATCTATCTTCAAGATGTAACTTCAAGGCCTAACTTTAAGATCTAATTTTAAGAGCTATCTTCAAAAGCTAACCTTCGTATTCAACTCTAAGATCAAACTTCAAGATTTAGCTTTGAAATGTAACTTCAAGAATTAACTATAAAACCTATCTCCAAAATGAAACTTGAAGACTTACTTCAGGATCTAACTTCAAGAGCTAACCTTCAGAGTTAACTCTAAGATCAAACTTCAAGATCTAACTTTAAGACGTAACTTCAATACTTAATTTGAAGATCTATTTTCATGACTTAGCTACAAGAGATATCTTCAAGATTAGTGCTGTGATTTTTTTTCTAATGAGCAATATTTGAAGACCTAACTTCAAGATCTAACTCGAACACCTAACATCAAGGCCTAAATTTAGGACCTAACTAAAAAAATTACCATCAAAATTTGACTTCAAGACCTAACTTCAAGATCTAACTTGAACACCTAACTTCAAGGCCTAAATTTAGGACCTAACTACATAACTTTTTATCAAAATCTGACTTCAAGACCTAATTTCAAGATCTAACTTGAACACCTAACTTCAAGGCCTAAATTTAGGACCTAACTACAAAACTTATCATCAAAATTTGACTTCAAGACCTAACTTCAAGATCTAAAATAAAAAGTAGTATTTCAAGTTTTTCGTTGAAGGTGTGTTTTAAACGTAAAACTTATGGATTTTATTGGTAGATAAATCCTTCGTGTCTTTACTCCAAAATAGAAATTTGAAGATAGCAGCTTTGAAACTACGTTTCTAGATAATTACTTAACATTTGAACTTCAACATCTAAACTTGCAGACCATTTGAATTCACTTAGTTCAAAGGTTATCTTTTGATTCTTGTCACTCAAACAAATTAAGAAGAGATAGAAGAAGAAGTTTTCCTTAAATCTAGCAGATCACCGGGGTCAACGTTTGCAACGGAATCCGCTTGCTTATAACCTCCAATTGGATAATGCGAACTGAATGGTTGCAATGAATGAATGACAGCGATTCATTGAACCAGGGGACCGGGCACCGATGGAACCGGCCGGCCTAGGTGGGGCGTCAAGTGACATTGAACCCAATGAATGGCAATCATCACCGGATGCCGCGCACTTGGTGAAAGTGTAACACCTTCCGGCCCAAGGTGTTGCTCCTAACGGCCCGTGACGTCAGCCCAATTTCGCGGGTCGATCATCCCCCGTTTCTGGGCTACCGGTGCCAATCGATAGTCGCGACTTTTCGCCGTCTTCGGTCCCGTTGCGTCATATTTTTCCCGCTTATCGATCATTCGAAGAAAGCTGACTGACACGCGATGTGATAACACTGACATCGATAATGGGTGACCCTCCATTAGGAAATGACTGTCATTACGGTTTGTAAGCCGTGTTTCTTTTCACTCTTCTAATTAGATCGGGAGATTGCGTTGGGAGTGAAATGTATTTAATTTCAGGTTCATAGTTAATTATCAGGGTTTTCTATTGATTTTGGTTTTCTCTTGAAAGTTCACTTTTGAAGTTCAAAATCGTACTTCGAATTTCAAGTTCAAATACAAAGTTCAAATTTGATTTTTGCATTTGAAGTTCAAAATTAAACTTCGAATTGGAAGTTCAAATTTGATCTTTGCATTTGATGTTCAAATTTAAATTTTGAATTGGAAGTTCAAATTTAAATTTCGAATTTGAAGTTCAAATTTAAACTTAAATTTTGAATTTTAAATTTAAACTTGGAATTTGAACTTCAAATTTGAACTATGATAAACAAAATGTTTAGCTACAGATATTAAGATGATGTCAGATTCGTATTATTTCAGAATTTGTTATTGTTGTCTTGTTCTCGATAAGCGATTTAGTAAAACAGATGAGGTTCAACTTTTAAAAAAGAGCGCGAAAATTTAATTTGAATAATTTAAGATATAGTAGAACCTAATATATTTCAGTACAAACTTTAAATTTTAAATGTTGTGTAATTGTAGAAGTTTTCATTTTGACTTATTCTTGATAAACGATTTAGTAAAAAATAGTGAGGTTCTACTGTAAAAAAGGGCGCGAAAATTTAATTTGAAAAATTTAAGATTTAGTAGAACCTAATACATTTCAGTACAAATTTTAAATTTTAAACGTTGTATTATTGAGTTTTTTATCGTTACCTTATTCTCGATAAACGATTTAATAAAAAAAGTGAGGTTCTACTGTAAAAAGAATAACATGAAGATTTACTTTGATAAATGTAAGATTTAGTAAAACAGAATAAGTTTTACCACAAACTTTAAATTTTAAAAAAGACGAGTTCTTCTTTTATCTTGAAATTAGACATGTTGGTAAAATATAATGATTATTTTCAAAACAAAAGTTACCACTGTAAAACTTTAGAATGAGACGAAATACAAGAGAATTTACTGTAAAACTCAAAAATTTATTAAAAAACAAAAGATTCCACTGTAAAAGTCAAAAATTCATTCGAATTCAAAAGATTCCACTGTAAACCTCAACGATTCATTCAAATACAAAAGATTCCACTGTAAAAATTCACAGTGTAATATATGAAATTCTACTGCAAAATGTTTCCTAATTAGACTTCATTATTGCATCGTGAATGCAAACAAATTGCAACCAGTTGCCACGCGATGTCTTTATTCACAAAAATGCCCCGCATTTACATCGGAATGTATTTTTACGTTGCCAAGCGTAATTGACGTACGTTTTATATATACTTCTCGAGAGCACTCTCGTTCTAACACGGAGCGTTCCTTCTGCGCAACTTTGCCGGATTTCGTTACTCGAACCTTGCGTCCGCTACAACTTAATTAAACTCCAGTGGCCCTCCTCAGCTCTCGGAATCTTTACTTTACCCAACCGCGATTCTTTTCATTTCTTTTCTTCTCGTCGTCTTTTCACATCATATTTGGCCAATTACGACGCGTTACGTCACTGTTTCGATATCGCTTCTTAATCAGCGCGTGAATATTTATGAATTGTCTCATGCACGTGCATTCCTAAAAATCATTCGACAAATAAAAAATTTTCCACTTATCATAAGAGGATTCAATTTATAGTAAATGGATTCCTCTTGTGATAAGAGGAATCCTTTTATTTCAATCGGAAGTTTCGAAATATATTTAAGAAAGCAGAATCTCAAAAATCATTCGAAAAATCTATTTGAAATAAAAGAATTCCGCTTATCTTAAGAGGATTCAGTTTGTAGTAATTAGATTCCTCTTGTGATAAGAGGAATCTTTATTTCAGCCGGATTTCTCAAAATATTTTTAGGAAAGCAGAATCTATCAAAAATCATTCGAAAAATATAGTGGAAATACAAAAATTCCGCTTATCTTAAGAGGATTCAGTTTGTAGTAAATAGATTCCTCTTGTGATGAGAGGAATCCTTTTATTTCAACCGGTTTTCTCAAAATATTTTTAAGAGTGCAGAATCTGTCAAAAATCATTCGAAAAATTCGGTTCAAACAAAAGAATTCCGTTTATCATAAGAGGATTTAGTTTATAGTAAATAGAATCCTCTTGTCATAAGAGGAATCCTTTTATTTCAATCGGATTTTTCGGATGATTTTTGACAGATTCTATAGTCTTGGCAATATTTCGAATAATCTATTTGAAATAAAAGAATTCCGCTTATCACAAGTGGATTCAGTTTACAGTAAATGGATTCCTCTTGTGATAAGCGGAATCCTTATATTTAAATCGGATTTTTAAATGATTTTTAAGAATACATTAGAAAAAACCGGTTAAAATAAAAAAATTCTGCTAATCACAAGAGGATTCAGTTTATAGTAAACAGAATCCTCTTACCTCAAATGGAATCCATTTATTTCAACAAAAATTTATGAACTATTTTTGAAAGATCGACGTCAAATTTCTTTTTCGAAATGAAAGAATTCCTCTTGTCATAAGAGGATTCTATTTACTCCAAACCGAATCCTCTTACGCCAAGCGGAATCATTTTATTTAAATTGAATTTTCCGAACTAATTTTGAAAGTTCGACGTGAATTTTCTTTCTCGAAATGAAAGAATTCCTCTTGTCATAAGAGGATTCTATTTACTATAAAATGACAATCCTCTTACGTCAAGCGGAATATATTTATTTCAACAACATTTTTCAAACTATTTTTGAAAGTTCGACGTAAAATTTCTTTCTCGAAATGAAAGAATTCCTCTTGTCATAAGAGGATTCTATTTACTATAAAATGACAATCCTCTTACGTCAAGCGGAATATATTTATTTCAACAACATTTTTCGAACTATTTCTGAAAGCTTGACGTCAAATTTCTTTTTCGAAATGAAAAAATTCCTCTTGTCATAAGAGGATTCTATTTACTCCAAATCCTCTTACGACAAGAGGAATACATTTATTTCAACCAGATTTTTCGAACTATTTTCAAGAATACTAAAACGTTGTTCGTTGATTAATTCACGTTTTATTAATGCCATGTCGATTGCAACGCCAATAAATTTATCGCGAAAAAAAAGGGCCGGCAAATAATTTGTTTCCGCTCGCTTTTCAGTTGGCAATTATTCACGATTGCGTTTCGCGTTTAAAAAGTCGATGATTTATGCAACGTTTCGTTAGAAAAGACTTGTCATTCGTCAATATTTATCCCCCGCTCGGTCTCGGCTAATTAAATGGCCGACCTTTTTCTGGAAACCCGAGTCGCACAAAGCCAATTAATGAAACTCAACGGCCCCTGAAAGTTTTCATCGCGAAAGACGAATTAATACGGGAAAAATTATCGACATCGATCGCGATGACGTTCCCTTTGTTTCCCTTTTATTTTTCTTTCATACATATTTATATAATATCGGCGCTGCAGCTTTTCCGTCGGAAATAAAACAAATGAAACGCGAAACAATTTTTAGAATAAACATTATGCAACGGTGATGAAATATTCAATGCTGAGTGATATATATTTGAATATGGATAAATCAAATGTGAGGGATTTTACTGCGAAAAGTAATGGATTGAATTAAATAAATGAGGGTTTATTGTGAGGAATAACGGTTTTGGTTAAATATGAATAATTTGATTAAGTTACATTTAAAGTGATACACTGCGATAATTAATTTAATAAAAAATTATTTTAAAATTGATGATTTAGTCGAATTAATGAGATTTTACTGTAAAATTTAGTCAATTTAATTAAATTGGTGAGTTTTTATTGTAAATAGTCATAATTTAGTCAAAATACGAATAATTTGATTAAGTTTAATTGCAAATTATACAATTATTTAACTGCACAAATTGAAGTGATTAAAAATGAAATACAAATTTATAATGTAGTCGAATTTATGAAATTTAACTGTAAAAAGTGATAAATTAAATTAAATAAATGAGTTTTTATTGTAAATATTAACAATTTTGTTTAAATACGAAAATTTTTATTAAGTTGAATTTCAAATTATACACTGCAAAAATTCAAGTGATTAAAAATGAAATAAAAATTTACAATGTAGTCGAATATATGAGATTTAACTGTAAAAAGTAGTAAATTAAATTAAATGAATGAGTTTTTATTCCAAATACTAACAATTTAGTCGAATTACAAAAAAAGTTTATTAAGTTAAATTTGAAATGATACACTGCAAAAACTGAAGTGATGAAAAATTCGATTCAAATTTATAATTCAGTTAAATGTATGAGATTTTACTGTAAAAAGTAGTAAATTAAATTAAATGAATGATTTTTTATTGTAAATACTAACAATTTAGTCTAAATATGAAAATTTTGATTTTAAGTTAAATTTCAAATGATACACTGCAAAAATTAAAGTGATTAAAAATGAAATTAAAATGAAAAATTTAGTCGAATTAATAAAATTTTACTGTAAAAAGTAGTAAATTGAATTAAATTGATGAGTTTTTATTGTAAATACAAAAATAATTTAGTCAAAATACGAAAAATTGCCTTAAATTAAATTTTAATGATACACTGCAAAAACCGAAATGAGACAAAATTCATAGTGTAGTCGAATATACGAGATTGAACTGTAAAAAGTAGTAATTTGAATTAAATAAAATAGTGTTTATTGTAAAAAATAACAATTTAGTCGAATTACAAAAAAAATTGATTAAGTTAATTTCAAAATAATACACTGCAAAAACTAAAATTTTAAAAAATCAAATTAAAATTGCTAATTTAGTAAAATGTCTGAGGTTTTACTGCAAAATGTATCGATTTGTTCAAATATACGAGTTTCTATTGCAATTGAAAAAAAATTATTAATTTTTATTCGAAATCAATATTGAAAAATGTTAAATACGAAAAAATTCCACGAAAAAAATTTTTTTTGCAAACACTGACGATAAAAAAATTTTTTTACAATGATTAAAATAAAAATATTCAAAATTGTAACAAATATAAAAATTTTTTTTAAATTTTTAAGTTGACTTCTAAATAAGATCTTGTATCAGTATCAAATTTAAATTAAGATAATGACGAAATCTAAATTGAGCATGATTTGTGAAACAACAACAATTGTTGACCCAAAATATTTGCTGCGAACACCTCGCGTTTGCATAATTTATTCACGTCGCTCGCAATAGTCCGTTTCAAATTGCAACTCGGAATGATATCATGAATACCATAATACGTCAATTTCAAACGCGCGTTCATTCTTCAAACTCGATTCCAATTTTCCAGACACATTATATCGCGAGTCGGAAAAGAATACGAGAAAGGCGTTTTTTTCGCGAAGAACGAGTAAAAACGCGGTTTGGTAATTTTTTCGGGAATGTCAAAAACGACGTCGTTTTTGGGATGATTAAACGCGGTCGATTTCGATATAACTTTGGATCGGTTTGACAAAGGGAAATCGAGCGATGAAAAGTTTCACCGCGGGATGTCAACGCTTGTTTTTGTCCGGGTTGAGTATTTTCGGAATAAACACTTGGGGGAGAATCGGTTCGTGTTATTTGATGTGATTCGGAAGAACACTGGTCACTATATAACTATTTTTATAAAAAAAAATTTTATGTTTATAAAAAAAATTTTTTTATCTTTATAAAAAAATTTTTTTAAATATAAAAACTTAGATGGTAAATTACATAAAATTTCTATAAGAAAATTCGCGATTTACTGTAAAATAAAATATGAGAAGTTTCACTGTAAAAAAAATGATTTCAGAAAATATCTGAGGTTTCACTGCAAAAAATAATGATTTCAGAAAATATTTGAGGTTTCACTGTAAAAATGTGTTGTTTTTTTAAATTGAACGAGAATATACTGTAGACTCTAAGTATTAATAGAAAAATGTCGATTTTTACAGATATATGTTTGGAGTTTTAGTAATAAGATACAAGAGATGAAATTTCAGAAAAAAACTAAGTAGAGAAATGATATTTTATTGAAAAATTTACGATTTCGAAAATAGTAAAATAAAGATTTTGCAATGAAAATTAAAAACTGAGTAAGATACAGATGATTACAAAAAACAAATTATTTTGTTTCACCAATAGAAGATTAAAACACAAAAAAATTACACAAATTTTAACAAATTTCGTCGAAACTAAAATTTTTTTAAATTTGGTAAAAATACAAAAATTACTATCGAGATTAAATTATTTAATTTGAAGTATTTTATAATTGTTAAGTTAAGTATAAAATAATATCGCATAACTTATAATTTATCTATTGAATTTTATTAATTCGAACAATTTCTAAATCCGACAGAAAATCTGACATTTGACAAACCAAGCACGAACTCTGAGTTTTACAAACAAATTCCTATATTCAATTAGCAACTTTGAAAACAAAACAATTTGAAAGCGTAAAATAATAAATTTTTGCAATAATAAATTGGACATCAAAATATTGTAATATCAACTTGAACATTGAAAAAACCTCAT
>JABFPQ010000216.1:0-13788 GCA_022817265.1 Masnerella sp. ZL-2020
AATAGTTGAGCTAATCGCTTTCGACTTACTGCTTATTTTTACATTAAATCACATAAGTGATGCGCATTAAATTACAGGCGCTTGATACTTGCAAGCTGTTACGCTTTTCATAAATACAGTTAAATTACACAGTACTTTTAAAAATCTTTTTCATTTTGATTTTCAATTCATTGAAGTAGCTATCTTTTTCCGCGTTAATTAATAATACGAAATTATAAAAAATATGCGAAATTGTATACACAGTATTTTGAAATTTTACGTATTTATATCATTAATTGAATAGGTTTATTATAAAATGACTATTCGTGAGAATATTCAGAAAAAGTTACTCAATTCATTACTTAGTACTAAGTGAACAGTAGCTGCGACTATACAACTTAAATTAATGCGACTTTCTTGCAGTATTACGCTTAAATAATGATTGTACAAAAGGTTTAACTTTCATTGCAATTTCATTCAAATTTGCAGATTATTATCTCTTGTAATATGACCTTAAAATTATTTCATCAGTACTAATGGAAATCAATGTTCCGGAGGAATATTGCGAATAAATTATTCTTTATTCTCACGGCATTAAAATTAATTGTAAGATTTACATTTTCCGGTGTAAAGTACACGCTGTTACGCTAGACGGAAACTTATATTATATTACATAAATTAGAACACTTACACAAAACTTACATTAAAGTTAGGTCGTCAATCACGACTAGGGTTCACGACTTTCTTCACTCGCGAAGTCCAATTCCCCGAAAGCCAAAAGATACCAAAAATCCCTCATTATACATCTTGCATTACAAATAAAAAACTCATGATTTTTATTAATTATTAAATACCCAAGAATTAGTCGTCACGGAGCAAAGAAAGTTATAAGTACACAAATTACCGCTTTGTTTAACACTCTAGAAAAATTTTAATGTGTCAAGATCGGAATTTCAGATGATACGAGATTCTATTTCCAACTGAAAGTCTGAAATTCAGATGATTTGATCTTAAATTCAGACTCTCATTTCAAAAATTTAGTTTTTTACCGACTGAAATACAGATTTTGGGTTATCGTAGTTTTTCGAGTGCATCGAGTGTAAAAAATATCGATGAGATTCTTTTTCCGTGTGTTCGGTAATTTTAAGGGTAAACAATAAAAGATAGCAACGAATGTAGAAGATGCAAATTATGCCTCGAGTTAATGTATTTATCTGGTAAAATTGAATGAGAATCCGCTGTATTGTAAACCCTTAATTAAATTCAAATCAGCACTCATTTTACGTGCAATCATGTCGTAAACGTAACGGAAGGCGCACGGTCTTCGCGGCGAACGTATCCTTCGAACCTAAATAAGTAAAAATCGCGTTCCTATATAATACACACTACAAAAATCGGCGTTTTGTATTTTAGTATCACATTGATAATTAGATTGCAAAGGACACTGCACTCTTAAAAATATCTGCTCGTTATAATCAGAATCTATTTGCGACAAGTGGAAAATCATCATGATATTTGTCCAAAAGGAATTCTTCTTGTCAGAAGTAGAAAGTCATCATAATATTTGTCAAAAAAAATTGCTCTTGTCAGAAGTGGAAGATCATCATGATATTTGTCCAAAAGGGATTCCTCTTACTAGAAGTGGAAAATCATCATGATATTTGTCCAAAAGGAATTCCTCTTACTAGAAATGGAAAATCATCATGATATTTGTCCAAAAGGAATTCTTCTTACTAGAAGTGGAAAATCATCATGATATTTGTCCAAAAGGAATTTCTCTTACCAGAAGTGGAAAATCTATTTGTTTCAATTTGAAAAAACTACACTCTTAAAAATGTTTCGAAAAATGCGGTTGAAATAAAAAATTCTGCTTATCATAAGAGAATTCCATTTACCATAAACTGAATCCTCTTATGATAAGTGGAATTCTCTTATTCTAACTGGATTTTTCGCATGATTTTTATAAGTGTATGTAAATGTTTAAAGAACATTTTGTCATTTTCAATATGACTTCTGAGAAAAAGTGTCTTAAAATAAGACGTACACTTTTTGTATCTGTATGACAAAAATTTCTAAATTTAAGATACTTGTTTTTTGTAGTGTTCTTAAAAATATCTATTCATTATAATCAGAATCTATAATACACTCTAAAAACTGGTACTTAAATTAAAACGCTTGGTGTCTTGAATTAAGACGTTTAGTGTTATTAAGTGTTTAGTGTTAATTAAAACAGTGACATCTTAAATTAAGACACTTTTGCAGCTCCAGTTCTCAAAGTGTATTTATTCCAAGAGGAAAATCTGCATGATATGTGTCCAAAAAAAATTCCTCTTGCCAGAAGTGGAAAATCCACTCGTTTAAATTTGAACGATGTGCTTTAAAAGTGACTACAAAAATAGTTAAATTTAAAAACGTTTTTCAGAGTGTTTATTAAATTTCTGACATTGAGAAATTTTTGAGATGAGAATATACTTTTATGGAAGGAGCAATATTTTTAGTGTACTGTGACGTATTATTTGATACGCCGATTCGCAGAATAATGAGACGATGTTGATCCAGTAGCCTGTTTTCTAATGTTGATAGCTAAATGAACGAGAGCAATTTATTTGCGAGTTTTCTTGCCTGCTTACTCTCGTTACAGTTACGTGTGCCAACGTCGCGTAACAAAATACCGTGAAGCTTTTATGTACATATGTACACCGGTAAGGATTTGTGGGAAAACAAGAATCGTCGCAAAAAATCGCGACTCGACAAACAAGTTGTCATAAAAATCGGAATCGTTTTCTATCGATGGCTTTTGTTTTTAATTATCTTTTATGAGTCTTTTTGTTTCGGCGAAAGAATTCAAGAATGGGATGAAAAAATTCTTATTTTTTTTCATCAGTTTTCTCTGCATTTTAACGTTATATTCTATGGAAAGAAAAAATGTGAAATTTTTGATATAGAAAAAAATTTTAGTGATGAAAAATAAAAATTTCAATATAATTTTTTACATAAAAAATTTTTATGTAAAAATGTATAAATGTATTGCAGAGAGAAAATACAACTTTTCTAACTGACATCAACTCTAAAATTACAATAAATACACCATAAATTCTCACTAAAACGACAGTTTCTTCACAATTTAATCTCACATATATTTTTCAACAAATACACTATTTTTATGCGAGAAAATTTTACGTCCAACAATTATTTCCAGCCAATTGAATTAACATCAACTTTTCCGACAAATTAAACAATTAAGTTTTCTCGTCATAAATATGTAAAGAAGGCCGCGATTTTTACACTTGTTTAAACATAGTTTCGTCTCCCGGTATCAAATGATAAATAAACATAGCGCGTATTTGCATGAACTGTTAATCCCGCGTGTCGAGACGTTGCGTGGGATGCGACAGCAACGTTACGCGGAGAAAAGCCTGCTTTCCACGATCGAGCACTTATTGCGCGAAAACGCAATCTCATATGCATATCTTCGGATTATGCACGAGTCGCAACTGTTGCACAGATTCCCGCGGACAATCGTATGCGCGCTGCGCAACGCGCGATAAAAAAGGTGATTAAGTATTGCTCGATTAATTAATTGAATCAATTATGTTTCAAAATGGAATCTTTATTGAGAAAGCTAGAGAAAAAACATAACAATATCTGCAAGGTTATTATTATATAGTATATAATAATATATACAAAGCTGATAAAAAATAAATTGATATTAAATTATTGATAATAATTGATAATAAATGATATTAAATGAGTGATTAAACACTTATTAAAATAATTTTGATTGTAAAATACACAGAAAAAATGCATTTTATGAAATAAAATAAACTTTTTCGTAAAAGTAAGAAACTATAACAAATCATTTTTTATGTAGTATGAAAATTTTGTTGGTAAAGTACACAAAAAAAATGCATTTCATGAAAATATTAAGAAATACATTTTCGTCTAATAGTTGTAATTTTGAAAAAACTATTGTAAAAATAACAAACTATAAAAAATGATTTTTTACTATAGTTTGAAATTTTGTTGGTAAAAAAAATTTGTTAGTAAAGTACACAGAAAAAAATTTAATTTTGTGAAAATGTTAACAAATACTTTTTCGAGAAATATAATTGTTATATTCATGAACAAAACTAAAAAAGTAAAAACTAGAGAAAATCTAATTTTCGTATAGTTTGAAAACTTGGCGAGTAAAATAAGAAAATCTTTTTGTTAACAGACACAAAAAAATGCATTTTACGATAAAAAAAAACTTTTTCGTAAAAGTAAAAAACTGTAACAAATCATTTTTTCATATACTAGGAAAATTTTGTAGGTAAAGTAAACAGAAAAAAAATGCATTTCATGAAAATGTTTTATGAATTGTTTTAATATTTTCGTCTATTAGACGAAAAAATACAATTTCGTCTAATAGATGTAATACTGAAAAAACTATTTGTAAAAATAACCAACTATTGAAAAGCAATTTTTATTACAGTTTGAAACTTTTTTGCTAAAAAAGAAAATTTTTTTTACCAAAATTTTTGTTAGTAAAGTACAAAAAAAAATTAAAATTTTATGAAAAGTTAGAAAAAATATATATTTTCGTGAAATAGTATTGTTAAATTCAGGAAAAAAACTGTAAAAGTGAAAAACTATAGTAAATCAATTTTTTGGATAGTTTAAAAACTTTGTTAGTAAAAAAATCGTGTTATTAAAGTAGGGAGAAAAAAATGTTTTTTATGAAATTGAAAAAATACTTTTCCATAAAATAGTTTTTTATGACAAAAATTGTAAAAGTAAAAAAGTATAGAAAATTATTTTTAATATAGTATGCAAATTTTGTCGGTATATGAAATACACAGAAAAAAATAAATTTCAGGAAAATCTTAACAAATACATTTTTGTTAAATAGTTATATTATTCTGGAAAACGATTGTAAAAATAACAAATCCTACAAAATCAATTTTTTCTATAGTTTGGAAATTTTTTAATTTTTGCTAATAAGAAAAATTTGTTGGAAAAGTGCACGGAAAAAAATATACTGTATGAAAATGTAAAAAAATATATTTTTTAATGAAATAATCAATACATTGAGGGAAAAATTGTAAAGTTACCAAACTGTGGAAAATCAATTTTCAGGGGCAGAACTTGATATATGTAAAACAATTAGGTGATTTTTGCCCATAATATTTAATAATCATGGAAGCGCTATAAACAAAACTCTCTCAAAGCATAGTTATTGTAAAGCAATTGCTATAAAACAACGATTATAAAGTTATTACGAAAGCTATTATAAAATATTTATTATAAATTAATAGTCCCCTTGTTACACCGAGGAAGTAATAATTACAACGAATCCTATTGAAAATCGTCTAAAAACCAACAAACATAAACCAACCGCCAAAACTACCTCGAATAATTATGCACTCTTCATTTCCTGTTCTATTTGCACGAGAAAGACGGAAAATCTGCTTTGGAATTATTTAGAAAGAGACATTCAGGAAGTTACTTTGAATGCATAACTGTCGTAATATCATTTTCATGAAGTAATAACTGTAAACTAACGATTAGATAGTTACTTAAACATGAGATCGCTGCGATGCAAAAATGCGAACAATAAATAATCGATTGCGAAGAGAATTTAGAAACGATGCAAAAAATGTGTAAATCTGGAGCAAAGGCAATCGCTTATGCATATCTTCGTATTATGCAGTCTTGCGCAGATTCCCGCGACAATCTGTGGGATAAAAAAGGGATGATTAAATGCCGCGCGATTAAATAATCGAATCAATTATTTCGTGTCCCGGCGCGTTGCGCGTTTATGTAACGCTTATGAAAAAACGCGCATTAATTCGCGGCCTTTCGCTCATCGAAAGTAAAATCGCGCGCATTATTAACAGCAATTGTTGCTTATTATTCAAATTAGAAACGGTGGACGAAGTTATCGGCCGATCGTCTTGCAACCGGGAATAAGTCGAAAACATGGCATTATGTCCTACGTGGGACAAGTAATATATTGTTATGGCTCCCACGCTGTGTTTATCGCTGCATTTTTCATTTCAGTTTCGGTATCAGTCGGTGACCTTGAAAAATGAATTACACTTTGCACGTGTTTATTTTGGTTAGTTTAATATTTTGTTTATTTTGCGAAAGTTTATTATGATTTTCGTTTTCAAGGTCATTTCTTTTGTTTATTTTGGTCTGTTTGTTTTATTTTGCAAAAGTTTATTATGATGTTCGTTTTCAAAGTCATTTCATTTGTTTATTTCGTTTTTATGTTTGTTGTATTTTGCAAAGAAATATTATGATATTTGTTTTTGAGGTCATTAGATTTGTTTATTTTGGTTTTTTTGTTGTATTTTGCAAAGGTTTATTATGATTTTCTTTTTCAAGGTGATTTTATTTGTTTATTTTGTTTTCTTTATTTTATTTTGCGCAGAAATATTATGATTTTCTTTTCAAGGTCATTTTATTTGTTTATTTTATTTTATTTTTGTTGTATTTTGCAAAGAAATATTATGATACTTGTTTTTGAGGTCATTACATTTGTTTATTTTGGTTTCTTTATTTTATTTTTCCAAAAAATATTATGATATATAGTTTTCAAGTGCATTGCGTTTTTCAACATGTTTTTTGTGAAAAAATTTGCTTTGGATTTCTTGGTATTAGTGTATATTGATTAGAAACTTAGAAATAAGGAAAGATTGTACTACAATGTATTTCCCTACAGATTTATAATTATAATTTTAATAATTTATTAATGATAATCATGCTTACTTCTACGGAAGTTAATTTTCCGCACATGATTTGGATAAGTGAACTCCTGTATAAGCATAAAATTTCTCTTACATACAAATTTCCACGAGATTTATTACCAATAAATGTTTTACACACGATAACTGCACGGTTTTTGGCGTTGGGCATTAGCGACTACATAACTAGCCTGATTTTTAACGCGGATTGCCCCATTGAGTGTGAACCTGTTATATAATCGTTCGTTTTTGCATGAAGACTCGGCGCTTTTTAACTAAAACAATTTAGACAAAAAGAGTAGAAACTGAATGAAAAGTTTTGTCACAAAAACGACGTAAGTTTAATCGTTTTAACTAACACTCGTTTACATTTACGTAACAAAATCAACTTTTCTGTTTATAAAAATACGACTTTTGAAAAACATTAATATAATTTTTTAACGTTGAAAGTAACAATAATATAGAAAAAGTAGAAAGATCAATATTAATTGAAAACAACAAGTGAAAAATCGATGTTTTTACGCGCTACTTTTTCTTTCTGACAAGCAGAAAAATCTGTTCATTCAATTTTACAGCGATCTTAAAACACAATAAATTCCTTTGCGGTTGAAAGTCGCGGCACGTTTTTTCACTATTTTCGGCAACACTTATGCCATTTGTATTTGTCACGAGAATCGGAACAAATTTCACGCGAGTTTATTAAATGGTGCAGCATTCTTGGGAACAAACATTACAAAATAACGATCAGAACGAAAGGGTGTTCGATAAAGTCGAATAATATAATAGTTGCGTGTAACAGAAGTCGTAACAATGAAATAGAAAGTCTTTGAGTTTTGAGAGGCAATAATGTTTCGATATTAGAATCCAAGTTGAGTACCATAAATCAATCTTGTTTCACTGAATGATAAATGTGTTGGTGTAATTTTAATGCATCAAGTCGTGTGACTTTTGAGGTGGAAATAATGAGCGAACAATTATTTTTTTTGTTTTGAAAAATTTCTTTATGAAGTAATGATTCTAATTTCTAGATGAATGTAAACAAATTATGAAAATTATATTGCAAATTTTGTTACATCTTCCAATTATTTATGAAAATCAAGTTTCTGATGAAAACAAAATATTTTGACTAAATTACACCGTAAGCCCAGTTTTACAAAAATACACATATTGTGTAAATTTACGTTATATGTATAGTGTATTTTTACACTATGTATAGTGAATTTTCACACTTTTCTTATATGAAAAATTACACATTTTATATAATTTTGATTTTTTTGATATACGTATATCACATAATTTTACAAAATTGATTCACAATGTTAAATACATAACTTTATTGGGACAATAATAATATTTTTAAACTCAAATAATTTTAGGAATTTGTGAAATGCGTGATGTGACTAAGAAATTATAATTATATGTAGTTAGTCGTCTGAGAGTAACTATTATTAAGAAATTGTAATAACTGTGAAAAAACTGTAATCGAGAAAGTCTGAGATATATGAAGTCATTATCTGAATATATAACCGCATGATGAGGTAATGAACTAAATATAATTAAAAATAAACATTATTTAGTTCAATTTTCTAGAGAGTTATTGGTAATTTTAATTCTGTGCTAACCATGAAGAAGAAATTATTTTGGAAAATTGTGTGTTTCTGGAATAAACAGCTGTCAAGTTAAATTTCTAACATAAAAAAACAACCATTATTTAAATTATTATTTTAAATTTTTAATTAATTTAATTTTTAATTTCAAATTTCGTCATAATATATCATAAGATATCAAATCTATGACGATCTCATTTATATTTTAAAAACTTAACTTTATTTGATTTTTTGAAAAACACAAAATTATTGCTCAAATCATCGATTGTATTAAATAAAATTTTCTACTATGAATTTTTTTACTTCAAACTTAATACTATTAATTTTTTCATTTCAAATTTTTGATTATTTATATTATTTATTTGCTAAGAAATTCTGAAATTCTAAAAATGTTCCAATCCTGCTTTTTCCTCTAAAAACCAAATTTTTTCTAATAAACCATTGACTAACTCCAGCAATATTTTGCCATATTTACGAGCACATGTTTATTTCATTTAGTACACACGATTAAGCGTGGCCGAACGTGCGTAATATTACTATACGGAGAAAGTTCCCGGTCGGCGTGGATACGCGTTCGGAAAAATGAATCGCGTTTATTAGCCCGCTCGCGTTTTAACGATACACGTTTACAATCGAGGCAATTGGGCAAAATTAAGGAAACGCGTGGATCAATGAGTCCGGCAGAAAAATCGGCGCGTTTTCCATCAAATGCTTTACTGCCTTATTAAGCAGCCAATAATTCAGTCTAAATAAATTGCGCGATTATGAAAATAATTTGTCTACTGTGCAAAAAGTAAATTTAGTCAAGTTTCTTGCAAAATTTACGCGCCAGATTTAAAAACTGTAATTGAAGTTGATTATTTTGTATTATGTTCGTTATGTAATTTGAAATTGATATTTTGAATAATATTTTTATTATTCAGGAAGGAAATTAGTTTTAGTGACTTGTTTTTAGAAAAATTTGATTTTTAGGTTAAATATACAGGGAAAATATCATTTTTTCCAGATTTTGCAAACTTGTTAATAATTTTCTTATAATTTTTTGTACGAAGTTAACATTTGAAATTTAAAAAAAAAATTTACTAATGCAAATTGTTTTACACTCAAAATTTATAGTGTAGATTTTTTTATATTTTTTTCTCATTTTAACTTCAATTTATTTTTCTGTAAAATTGTATCTTATTCAACAATTAAGAATCGTGAAAATTCATCATTTCGGAGCAATTCAGACTCACGCTGTGAAATGAGCATTAAACTTGATTTAAAGCGCGATTTTCGAATTCGAGATCACAATCGCGATCTTTGCTGTTCATTTCGCAGCTATTAATTACAAACGTGCTTTTATCAAAGATCAGCCCTTGATAAACTCGTTCGTTCCCGAATCGAACGTATTTTTCAATATTTCATTTTATTCTTTTTCTTCGCCGATAAGAGACGGAGAAATATAAACAGGCGTTCGTTTTATAACAGCGGGGTAAACACGGCGATTTTGGTCTGAGAAATCGCGATAAAGGAATTAATGGAATTCGATTCCACAAATCATCGCATGTCAAGCGGCTGTTGCATTCAAATGCGCGACTCGTTTATTCCCACGGAAAATGTAAATTTGTCTTCGCTTAAATTAAATGAAAACAAACTTCTTATTTTAGTATTTCGATGTAAATGCGATAAAGCGGAGATTTTATTGATTAAATACTTTTCGATGTCTATCGGGAATGATAATTAATTGGAGATTTTGTCGAGATTTCGTAATAGAAGGGAAATAATTGAGAAAAGAACTTTTTTATTTCAACAGAGGATTAAAAAAATGAAATAATTTTCTGTCGATTCGATATGTGATACATTTAATTTGGAATTTTAAATTTTATGTGAAATTACAAAATAACGATCGATGAGTGAAGTTTTTATTTAAGAAATTTTTAAATAAAAAAGTTCAAATATATAAATTTGTTATTTTACAAATATTTTTTGTTACATAAAATTACAAAATAAACGAGTAAGTTTTTTAATTTAAAAAATCGCAAATTACATAAATATCAAATTTGATTTAAGAATTTTTTAAATAAAAAAGTTCAAATATATAAATTTGTTATTTTACAAATATTTTTTGTTACGTAAAATTACAAAATAAACGAGTAAGTTTTTTCATTTAAAAAATCGCGAATTACATAAATATCAAATTAGATTTTGAAAAAATTTTACTTATAATTCGAAAACTTTGTTATTTATAAATAGTATTTTAGATTTTAAAATTTTTTAATTATTATGTAAAGTTTAAAAAATAATCGTGTAGCATTTTTGTCAAAATAATCACGACGGAATTGAAAATCAAGCTATACATTTAAAAAACTTTGACTTAAAATTTATGATTTTATTATTTTGTGTGAATTTGTTCGGTTTTTAAAATTAAAAAAAAATATACGAGTAAGTTTTTTTATCAAAAACTTCGTCATTTAGTTAAATATCAAATTAGATTTCAGAAATATTGGCTTAAAATTGATAAACTTGTTATTTTTAATGAGTATGTTTGATTTGGAAATTTTTTAATGGTTATGTAAAGTTCAAAAAAATAATCGAGTAGCCTTTTTAGCAAAATGGCCATGATTTAATTACTAATCAAGCTTCATATAAAAATCTTAAAAACTTAAAAATTATGATTTTGCTATTTTGTATGAATTCGTTTACTTTGTGCACAGCTTTTTAATATGTAAAATTTTAAGTCAATAAACGAGAAATTTTTGTATGAAAAAAATCACGAATTATTTAGTCAAATATCATCTTATATTTAAAAAAATATTAAATTAGATTTTTCGAAATGTTTAATTTCTATAAAATTAATTATCTTGTACCTGTTTTTATTATCACAATATAAACGTCGTAGAAAATGCATAACGAGCTATAAAATGCAAACTAGTGGATGTCGAAATAATCGAGACATCGGAGTTTAGGCCGCGATTTGTCCAATCGGAGGGCGAAAAGAGTTTTCGAAGACGAATGGGTGGTTGGCCTGCGCCGGGATATAACGAGAGCGATGTACGTTCGTTTATGTAAGGGCGCTTAACGATGCCAACAATATGGGCATTCTTTGGTAATTGGGAAAATCGGCCGATGAGATAAGCGTTGCGAATCTACAATGTCTCTCAAGTAGCACGACGCTTACTTAATTGTCCGTCGTTAACTAACGTCAAATTTGACTCATTTTCGTAGGCACAGCTCGTTTTTATTATTTATGGTTCATAATCTTGAAATTCGCACATTTACAACTTTGCAGAATTAATATGTGTTAACATTTATGCAAAAAAAAAATACAAAACGTAAAAATCTGCAAAAAAAATTTTCATTTCGTAAAAAAAGTTACTTTTTTAATTTTGAAATTGAAAATAAAATATTAACATTTAAAAATATTATATTCAATTTTTAATTAAGAATCTCATTAACTTAAATTTTTTTTCTTAACTCATGACGTAATTTAACATACATTTTCAAAGAATTTTCCTGAGCATTTTAAAGTACAGTCATCAATCTTTCTAAGCGACCTGGTGAGAAAAAAAAGTTGCACTTTTCTGCCGTTTAATAATGCCGGTTTTCACGTTTCGGTCAATTCACACGACCCTGCATGTCTAATTAATGTATAACTTAAGATGAACAGACGTTTCTTCCTCGGCGGAGTCATCGCAGTCATTTTACGGTTATTAAGCAAAACAACAGATTCCGACGTATCAACACTTTCTCCAATCTGAATATGTAAAATATTAAAATGCGAGATGAGAATTATAATGTAATCTCTCGAGTAATATCTCGGAAGAGATGCTCGAATGAACGGAAATTGGAGCTAACGAATTATCTAATTTTTATGGCATTTTTTATCGTTTCGTTGCAAGAAAATACAAACGGAAGAAACAAAGGAATTTATCTGTATAAATGCGAATTCTCAATGGAAATAATAATCATAATGAAAAAAAATATAAACAGATATATAAGCGCAAAATATTATGTTTTCGTAGAAAACGAAATGTAAAAATAATAATAAATCAGTTTAAACTTTAAATTAATCTGTTTGAAATTTCAAATTTATGGCGCGAAATTTTAAATTTCGCGCTATTAAATTTCAATCTGGCGAATCAAAACTCATTTTCTCTTCAATTTCGTCGAAACGATTTATTTAATTCCAAACAATAATAAAATAATTCCACAAATAAATAAGTATAACCTCAAAAGCATAACGCTACAACGTTTCATATTTATTACACCACATCAAATAAATTTCCTCGAAATAATTCGAGGTGTTATTTGAAATGAAAAACGCCATTTACGTGATAATCGTCTGCGTATTTTACTTTATTTGGCCGCAGTTTCGTCGTAACGGTTATTTTCCGCCTGAGCGAGTCGGGTTCGACTTTTTCGCGAACTCGCAATTACAATAACTTCATTCTTGCCGAAAATACATATGCCATAATCGCGCCGACGATATACTCATTTCGTCGAATTAATGGCAAATGGAAGCCAATCGCCGGAAGATATCTTATTTGCGAATCGATCAACTTCGCATCAAATTACGGCTTAATCAGTCGGATCTTTGTAAAAATGGCCGAGATTGAACGACGATGATTGTCTGTTCGAATTGTTCGATGTAAATGAAAATGGCGACCTTTCGACCTGCCCTTTGTCTCATTTCGTTTATCGTAACTTTTACTTTGTGATATAAGTTCAATATTTTGGGTTTGACCTATTTTTTTCTTGTTGTGCTATAGTCATGTTAGTTTTTAAAGTTCTTTTATTTTTTTTGTTATGTTTATATTTTTGCAAATCGTTTTCTAATGTTTGTTTTGGTTCTTCTGTTTTCTGTATTTGTTTGGTTGTGGTTTATTTATTTATGCATCACTAGTTATATGTTTGTTTTTATCGCCTTTTTATTTATGTTTGTTATGTTTATGTTTTTGCAGATCATTTTCTAATCTTTGTTTTGGTTCGCCTGTTTTCTATATTTGTTTGGTTTTGATTTATTTTTCCATATCTTGCTATAGTTTTGTTTTTTTTTCATCGGTTTATTATTATTTTTTGGTTACGTTTGTCTTCTAATGTTTTGTTTTGGTTCTTCCGTGTTCACCTTTGTTTTGGTTTCAGTTTTATATTTTATTTTTTTGTTTGATGTCATTATTATGGATTTGTTTTTACCACTATACGTTTCTCTTATTTTGTTTTATTTTTTTTCTGTGATGTTTATATTTTTCTTATGTTTTTACTTTTATTTATATAAATTCAACATATTTATTATTTTGCTTGATTTTGTTTTGTTATCTTTCCATTTTTGTTTTTGTTTTTGACTGTTCCAAATGAAACCGCCTCACACTCTAAAAACTAAGCGTTCTCTTGGCGTTTTTTAGAGAACGTTTGATCGCTAAAAAACGCTTTAACCGTTCTGTGGGGAACGCTTAGAGCAAAAAAACGCTTTAAACGTTCTAAAACGGCCT
>JABFPQ010000217.1:0-13780 GCA_022817265.1 Masnerella sp. ZL-2020
ATTTTCACACAAAATAGCTAATTAAATACAACACATGTCTTTTCGTTTCTTGTTCGTCAAAAAGTAAGTATTTTATATTTATACTCTTTTTCTATGAATAATAAAAATACCCAGCTTTTTTTCATTAATTCGAGTTTGAAAAATATATTTTTCTCGAGGGTACACCGAAAGAAAAACATTGCTACTATTTTCAAATCATTTTTGTAAAAAAATTTAGCTTCATTATGAGAAAATTACATTATTTTTGGACAAGAAATGGTACATTTTGTCGCTGAGTGTAAAAAGGCTCGATTTTGGAGAACCATTGGAAATTTTGCTAATTGAACGTACCCTTAGTAATTTTTATATGAAGGATACGTTCAGAGTCAACATCTTCCAAACGCGACGATTTTTTTTATAATGAAAGTATACGCTCATTTTTGCAAAAATTGTTTGGAAACAGCAACAACAATTTTTCTATTTCCCGAATAGAACCCAATGAAAATACTCGACGCTTTTAAAAAGCAGGCCTCAAGAGCGGGAAATGTTTAAATTTGGTAATACAGTAATTGTCAGTATATACAGTTGGTTGGCGGCAAAACGTTGCATTTAGGACACAACGCGATGCGTCACTGTATGATACCTATACACACTCAAGTATACAATACAACATGGCCATTAATAAATATTGCACGGATTATGAAGACACTTTGAGGTTCGAAATTCACATGTACAATAATCAGAGTTTGTTTCGTATTTCCCCAGTTAACTTTGTAGAACGGCTTCTTACAGGAACATGATCGAGCGTAATATCTTTTCAAAGACGAACAATTTCAAGAATACTCAATAGCTACTTCGTTTTAAGTAATTTGCTTCACGGCCGCAATATGTATTTGTATACAAACAATAAAAAATTAGTTATTGTAAATCCTAAGAAAAACTTATTTCGCACGAAAACAACCCTAAAAAGGCATAATATTTGCATTAAATGATTCAAACATTCATTTTTAATGGTGTTAATGTTGAAAATATTTAAATATTCAATATTAATATTTAAAATATTTCAATATTCAATATTATTAATGAAAAAATTACAATATAGCAAATGAAGGAATGAAATATATTTCCAATGTTGATACTTAACTTTAAAAATATTTAAATATTAAATATCAATATTGACAATATTTAAATATTAAATATTAATATTGAAAATATTTCAATATTGCAAATGAGGAATGTAACATCTATTCAATATTGATACTTAAATTTAAAAATATTTAAAAATTAAATATCAATATTGACAATATTTAAATATTAAATATTAATTTTGCAAATATTTAAATATTGTAAATACAGATTTCTAACAACAACTTGAATTTATTTTATATAAACAACTATGCAATATTTTAGAAAATAGAAAAAATATTATCAGGAGAAAATAATAATATTTAAATATTACGTAAATATTACACGATTTTAGGGAAGATGTTCCACGACTTTGAGCAACATTTGCGATGAACAGAGGTGGTTCCAAGAGATTATTATTGGTGATCAACCGTCGTTTATTTTGACGGTAGATTCAAGATTAATTCGGGACTCAAAGGACAAAATCGGGGACGACAGCGTCGTTTTCATCTTCATACAAATTGCCTCGAACGTTTTGCGTAAATTTGCATTGCTTGCGTCATAATACTATGGGATCGTGCGTGCGAATCCGTGCCACCGATCGGACATTTGGACACACATTTTTGCACTGATATCAATGTTTGATTTCCCGAAATATGTACACGAAGTGTTGACGCGGTAAAGTCGCTTTATATTTCAGGGAAAGTTGGCAAGCGCGGCAGAGATATAGTCGGGCGGTTTCGTGTAAAACTTGTTTGACCTGTGACCGAACTTCTAACCTCAAGAAATTGGTTATTTCGAAATTTACTTCAGTTTTAATTGTATTTAAATTATTTAAAAAATGCGTACTTATAAATAATATTTAATTTGAAATATTGAAATTGTATAAATAATATTGAAATATTGGCAATATTAATATTTAATATTTAAATATTTTCAATATTGATATTTAATATTTAAATATTTTCATAATATATTTATTATCGATTATTTATAGACAATATTTTGTGAAAATACTGAAAAATATTCTATAAATATTCATCATTGCTCAAATACTCAAAATTTTGAATATTTCAAAAATATTAAAAAATACTTCACACAAATTCATTAATTTAATATTACTCATTTACAATATAACAATTTTATATAATGTTTTAAATTTTATTACTGAATTTAATTTTACTTTTAACCAATTTCTCAATAGGTATCCTCAAATGGCATGTATTATATATCTACGACCAATTTCGCAAAGAACAATTTCGATAGTCAGCGGTTCGAATCGAGGCGCACGTGATGATTCCATCTGAAACGTTTATAACACAAATTGGAAGATTTGCAGCAAAAGTTGTAACGCTATCATTTCGAACTTATCCGTTAAATTTGTTGCACAACGCACTATGTAATTGGAGTTAAACAGTAATCTTAACGTACAACTTATACTTCAAACGCATATACATGTAGTAGCGTCGGTTTTAGTTATTTTAAGTAACAGTACCAGCTTTCATGTTTCAGGTTTTCTTTTGTACAACAAACGAGGATGAGCAGAAAATAACGGAGACATTACGCGGACTATGCAAAATATTAAATTAAATATTAAAAAATGAAAATATTACAATATTAAAAAATATTTTAATTAAAAATACATGATTTTTCAATATTGAAACAATATTGAAAATATTGACTTTTTAATATTTACTGAATTTATTTAGCACGAAAACAACCCTAAAAAGGCATAATATTTGGATGAAATGATTCAAAGATTCGTATATAATGGTCGTAATATTGAAAATATTTAAATTTCAAATAACAATATTAAAATAAATCAATATTGCAAAAGAAGGAATGAAATATATCTACAATGTTGATATTTAATATTACAAAGTTTTGAAATATTGAATATTAATATTTAAAATATTTAAATATTAAATATTAATGTTGACAATATTAAAATATTTAATATTATTATTGACAATATTTAAATATTCAATATTAACATTGAAAATATTTAAATATTAAAAAAAATTAAAATATTAAACAATATTGAAAATATTGACCCTCGTCCTGCGTCGTCTCCATTAAGCTCTCCGATGCTTCAACTTGCAATATAGTATCAACGATCATTGCATAGAAATATAACTTGTAAAACCAACGTGTGAATCTGTGAAATGATAATAGACTTTGAAGTTACAAAACAGTCCCCAATATCGTTCAGGCTTCCGAAAATGGGAAATCATACCGAATGTCCATCAGTCGTGGACGCAAAGGAATCCGTGAAACCTATATGCTTTACATCACAATAGAATAGCTTCTTTGGTTCGCGATCTCAAAAAGGCAAATTATTCATAGAATATTCGAAAATTATACAAAATATTTTCCACATTTCAAATATCAAAATATTTATTACGGTGTTCATTCTTCAATATGCTAATATTTAAATATTACTTAATATTTTAAATATTAAAATATTATAATCTTGACATATTGCCTGTTATGTCAAATTATATTAATATTTCAATATTTTGTACATATTTCATGGAAATATGACGATTTTATCATTCAATATTTTGAAATATATACACAATATTTAAATATTAAAAAAATATTAGCAAATATGTTCAATATTAAAATATTGCATTATATACATATTGTTCTTTCTTTCATATATCAATGTTTTTTATAACGCAATACGAAAATGTGATAATATTTAACTTATAATATTTAATATTTCAATAAATTCAATATTAAAATATTTAAATATTGCTCAATATTTTGCATACTAAAATACCGTTATATTTCACACATATTTAAAGAAAATATTCACGTATTTAAACTATTTTTAACAAATTGTCTAAAAATATTAAATATTTTTAAAAAAATCAATATTCGATGAATATTTTGCGCTTTTAGGGAAATGTTCCGAACAGATGAATGGTCCGCGGCGTTATCGAGCCGCGCGGATAGCGGAGTGCCGAGTCAAATAACTTATGAGAGGATGCAGGAGTTCCGCTTGGCGTCCGAGCGCTCGCGGATCTGCTCGAGGTGTTGGAGCTGCGCGGGTGAGGGAACCGCCGCGTGGCTGGTCCTTGAATTGTGATGTATTGCGAGCGGCGGTGGCAGAGATTGACGACGCCGTCGCAGCGCCGGGCTCAGATTGTACTTCACCTTAGCCTGAATCAGCAGTTCCTTAAACACCTGAGTGATGTTTACGTTGTCCTTGGCGGACACTTCGACGAAGCCGTTTTCCCATTCCGTCGTCACCAAATTTCGAATGCTTTCAGAATCCGTCTGAAATTTGGAATATTGATTCTATGTTATTTTTATTTTTATTTTAATTGGAGATCAATATTTATAAATATTTTTATATAATTTATGATTATTGAATTATAATTTGTTGAATTATATTTGCTACTATTGGAATATTGCTGTCGTAATATTGTCAATATTAAAAATATTTAAATATTAAATAGTACTAATATTGTATATTTTGAATACTTTCAGAATCCGTCTGAAATTTAAAATATTGATTTTATGTTACTTTACGGTATTGGAGATCAATATTGATAAATATTTATTAAATATTTAAATATTGTTAATATTAGCAATATTATTGAATTATTATTTATGAATAGAATAGGTATTATTATATTTTTTTCAGATTACAGTTGCTATATCATTGGAATATTATAACGTTATAATATTTAATTAATATTATCAATATTAAAAATATTTAAATATTAAGTATTTAGTATTGACTGCCGTCGTCACCAAATTTCAAATGTTTTCAGCATCTGTCTGAAATTTATAATATTGATTTTATGTTATTTTATGGTGTTGGAAATACATATAGAAAAATATATTTAAATATTGAAATATTGTAAATATTAGCAATATTGATGAGTTATTTTAACATGAATAGGTGTTATTATAATTTTTTAAATTATATTTGCTATTCTGTGAATATTACTGTTGTAATACTGAAATAACATTGTCAATATTAAAAATATTTGAATATTAAATATTGCTTTCAGATTCCGTCTGAATATTTATAGGTAAAAATTTATATTCTACGTTAGTTTACGGTATTGGAGATCAATATATAGGCAGATTTTAATCAAATAGGCAATATTACAATTTTTTGGATTATAGTGTTGCTATTATTAAAAAATTACTGTTAAGATATTAAAATAATATTACCAATATTTGTGATATTCAAATATTAAGTATTCAATATAGATTACTTAATATTTTTCGTAATATTATTAATGTTCCTGTAGATTAAAAATTGAAGATTTATTATTTGATTTGTTATTTGTTTTTAATAATGTCATAATATTGCAGAAATACAGAAATATTTAAATATTTCAACATAATATTTAGTATTTCTATTGCATTTTATTATTAAATTGCTGTAATATTACAATAATTTCAAATATAATTTACAATTTATAATATTTTCTTTTCGTATTTTCACTCAAATAAGTAAACTTTAATTTTGACCGTCTAAAATTGAAATAAGACCCCTGCGCTCCTCTTAAGGTGCGTTCATGTGAAAACATACACGGGCTATCATTTATTTTTCGGTTTTGATATTAATTCCAAGCAGATGAGCACAAAGTATGTAAGCATCCAGAAAAACAGCACTCTTGTACTATTTTCACAGAATTTTGTGGTTCTCCGGCAAAATTTTTGCAATACCCATCATTCTTTTCGATTCATTGGAACAAAATTCAAATTTGTATCTTTTTGATTCTACGTTACAGCTTTTAGACATAAACAATTTCAACTTGAGCTAAAGGCAAATGAATTACGAGTGTAAAATTGGAAATTTCAACGAAAATTAAGAAACTATGGAAAGTGAATTAAAATGCATTACTTGAGGTTAAACATTAAACGAAAAACATGAACAATGTGAAGTATTAGCTGCAAAGTTATAATTATGAATTGAATAGCAATTTCCGCAATAAAGTTTCAATATAAGTTTTCAATGAAGCAATAACTATTATAATTTATGTTCGGCATAAACAAGACAATGTAGCAATATAAGCTTGTTATCATACGAATTAGTTCGAATCGAAACATTAACATATTATAATACATATTACATTGATTATTGATTCCTGCTACAGATTCGTGGGAGGAAATTCCTCAGGCTTATAGATTATGGTTTTCTTTGTAAAATATTTAAAATTAGTAATGATGGATGTTATAATAAATTCAAAATTAATTGAATCTACGAAAAATGTATTAAAATTTGTTAAATATTGCTCTAATCAATTTACAATTAATCTACGATGCTAATAAATATTTTCACTCTTTTAAAAATTCAATTTTTTAATTGTTTACATTCAAAAAGTGCTTAAGAGCACGTTTTATAATTTCCCACTTTACAGAATTTGTTTATAGCATTTCCATTAAATTATTTTGTGGTAAGGAATCGTTGTAATATAACGTGTACAATGAACTGTTTTTTGTGACTTTTTTTTACAAACAATGTATGTAATTTGGAATTTTAATTAATTCAAGAGAGATGTAATTTGTCAAACGGCGAAATTCTTTTTAAGTATTGTATAATTACATAAGCGTTTTGTAATTGCGTATTTGCAAATAATTCAACAATTTCAATCTCATTTTACTATGTAATTGTTCATTATCTATAGAATTAATTTTCAATTATAATGATGCGGTATTTACATCCTATATTACCTAATAGATGAAAATTAATATAATATGAGTTATACATAATAACGATAAATAATTAATAGTCGATTAATTTGTCTATAATGAAAAGTGGAAATGGAAATACTTTGATATAGTATTAATGGAATTTTATACAAAAAATATTAATTTTAATTTTTGGCAAAGTAATTTGCCATTTGCCAAAAAATATTAAATTCCTTTTTTTGCAACATGTAAAATTTAGAATGAGAACGAGTACAAAAAATTAATTGAAATCACTCATGAAGATTTAAACAAATACATTGAAATTATTTATTGTTTGCTTAACTAACTTTTGTTTTGTAAGATGTTACTAAACAAAATGATTTTTCATATTTTTTTGATTATTTTTGTGTGTCCTATTTTTACCCCTTTTATCTTACTTTTACCCCATCTCACCCTTATGTTTTTAAGTATTCTTGTGATTCGACGAAATGTTTCTTCATTTATCATATTTAGTAGTGAAATAATAATAAATCTTTTGCATCAAAACAATAATCTTATATTCAAAATTCATCAAATTTCTAGGTGATTAAAAAATTAATCTTGTAAAAATTCAAAGCAAAATTGATTGAAAAGTGAAAATTATAAATGTTTAAATATTACTTTATATCAATATATTATAATCTTGAAATATTGCCTTCTTTTTAAGTGTCAAAATATATCAATATTTAAATATTCCATATATATTTCCTGAAAATATGCAGATTTTATCTTTCAATATTCAGAAATACGTCTTAAATATTTAAATATTGCAAAAATATTAGCAAATATTTTCAACATTAAAATTTTGCAATATGAGAATATTTTTTAATATTGTTAATATTTCAAATCTAAAATTATTTAATAACATGTTGATACCCAAATGTTATAATATTAAATACCTTTTAATATTTCTAATATAAAAAAATGTAAATATTGAAATATTGTTCAATATTTCGTATGCTAAAATCTCGTTATATTTCGTACACATTTCCAGAAAATATACACATTACTTATACACTCAGCATACTTGAAAATATAGTCCACATATTTTACGTAATTACCCACGAAATATTTAAAATATTTTTAACAATAATTAAATATTCACAAAATATTTGCAAATATTTTAAAGGTCAAGTATTTTCAATATTAAAATTGTGCAATATTGAAATATTTTTTGATATTTTTAATTTTTCAACCATCGAAGTGTTTAACAACACATGATTCTCAAAATGTAATAATAAATCAACAACTGAATATATTTTTAATATTAAAATATCGCTTAATAAAATACTAAATTTTAAATTTTGCATACTAAAATACCATTAAATTTCCTACAACATTTCTTTCACTCTGATGAATGATAGTATTAAAACGAAACTCGCGAAAATTATTTCAATTCAATGAAGATTAATGAACGTTTCGTACCTCGTTCTGCATATCAACTTTGTTTCCAACGACGACTATGGGCAGGTTATCGATACCCCTGAGACTGAGGATTTGGGCTCGCAGAACCTTAACGTCCATGAAGGTGCTGGGATCGTTGACGTCGTAGACCAAAATGAAGCCATCGGCACTTTTGATGGAAAGTTCTCGCATGGCCGGAAATTCGAAGGAACCCGAGGTGTCGAGAATGTGGAGCGTGAGTTGAGTGCCGGAAACGTTGAAATCGCCCTGGTGCATTTGCTCGACCGTGCGCTTGTACTTCATTGTGAACGAGCTGTATAGAAATTGATTGATGATCGCCGATTTGCCGACCCTCGCCGCGCCCATCACCACGATCTTGTAGTGCGCGGACCGTTCGGCTGGTTTACCGTTGTTTTCCGAAAGCCTTTCGTGTCTGCAAACCAGTTAAGGTCTGTGAGTATCTAAGGTTCATTCCTGTTAATGACGGCGGTGAAATTTATTGACGTTTGTTTAATGGGAAAGTTATTGGATATGAAAATGTTGACGATTTGAATTTGTGTAAAGTTAAGGAAGTTGCGACATCTGGTGGGTGAATTGTGGAATAGAAAACTGAAAACGAAGCCATTAGGGAACATTTTGGGAAAATTTGAAAAATAAAAAACAATTTTACAATATCTGGAAAACCACATTGAAAAATTATAGAAAACACTAAGAAGATCACTGTAAAAACAGAGTTATAGCAAGTGTCTTAATTTAAGACATCATTTTTACTAAACGTCTTAATTTAAACAACTTAAGGCACTGCAAGTGCCTTAATTTCAGACACTTCGTACAATTGGTGACTTAAATTAAGACACTTGCTACAACTCTGTTTTTACAGTGGACCTCAAAAACAATATTGAAAAACATATAAAAAACCGAAAAATGTTTAGAAAATAAAGGAAAATTTAGGAATGTTTGCAAACTGAAAAATCACATTAGAATATTGTGGAAAAACTAAGAATACATCTGAAAAACCAGAAAATATTTGGAAAATCTGAAAAACAACTTTGGAATATATTAGAAAAATTATAAATGTCTTAAAAAAACAACATTTGAAAACAGCTATAAAACTCAATATTTTTTGGGAAATCTGATAAAAATCACATTGAAAAATTGTTGAAAAACAAAGAATAACTGGAAAATCAATATTTAAAAATATTTGAAAAACAAAAACTTTTTTCGAAAATCTGAAAAACAAGTTCGAGAAAATGTGGATAAATTGAGAAAATCTGAAAAATATCATTGAAAAAATCTCAAAAACCAAAACATTTTTAGAAAATCTAGAAAACTACATTGAAAAATGGAGAAAAAACTGGGGAATGTGAAAAAAAACGAATATTTGCAAACATTTGAAAAACCAAAAACTTTTGAGAAAATCTGAAGACCTTCATTATAAAATTGTGAAAAAATAAGGATACGTAAAAAACAACGTTGAAAAACATCTGAAAAAGCAAAATAAAAATTGAATGATGGGAAATATGAACAACAAAATTGGAATATTTTGGAAAGATGAGGAATGTCTGAAAAAAACATTTGTAAACAGCCAAAAAAAAAACATTGTTGGAAAATCTGAAAAACCCCTTCGGTAAATTGTAGACGAACTGAGAGTATCTGAAAAATAACATTGCAAAACATTTGAAAAACCAAAAACATTTTTGGAACATCTGATGAAATTCATTATAAAATTGGGAAAAAACAAAGAATACCTGAAAAACAACGTTGAAAAACAGCTAAAAACCAAAATATTTTTCGAAAATCTGAAAACGGCATTGGAAGAATTTGGAAAATTTAGAAATGTCCAAGAAAATGTTTTAAAACTAGGTACTTTCTAAAATTGCGTAAAATTTTATATTTTTCAAACAGATCATCGTTATAAGTTTGATAAAAAAATTTTATGATATTTTCAGACAAATTTAAAATAAAAATACCTAAATTTTTACTTTTTACCGAAATTTTAATAAAAAATATCGTCATTATACTTTCAATCTACAATATTTAAATGAAAACTACTAAGAATTTCTTACACAGCTCAATAAAGTTAGGTTATTTCCTACATTTTCGACTAAATATCGTCATCGTACATTCACTTGTGTACTCTTGGCCCGATACACTCACCGAACACAACTCAATTTTTCTTGTCCTTAAAACTGTCATAAAAACATTCTCGAAAGAATTTCGGTTAACCGCATCACATAGTACTCCACTTAAATCAAGGAGTTTTATTAAGCCAAAGGGTTCTCGTCTAATTCGGGTTAAGTACTTATTTAAATTTATCGTCGCGCACGACGCCGCCGTAAACACACACGCCGAAGGGTTGAAAGCGAACGACGTTTTGCGCTTGCATTAGATAAATAACGACTCGCTCCAAAAAAGCACAATTTCGCCGATGAACTTTAATTAAAAACTGAAACCAGAGTAATATTTTTTTTAAATTAATTTTCATTAGATTTGTTATTGGAAATTTTTGTTTATCGACATTTGAAGATTGATAACATTGGTGATTACCAACACGGTTTCGTACTTTCATCAATTTATCTCCCGCATAAAGTTATGTAAAAGGGTTTAACTCGTTATTACGAACATATCAGAATTGCTGGTCCGCGAGAAACGGAGAGTGAGCTGTTGACAGCCGAAGAGATTGCCGTCGCACGACGTATCACAATTTAATATATCTTGGATCTGCGGAGACGCGGAAAACGGTCGAAGTAATTCGATCTCGCATTTTAGAACAGGCCCTAGCCGCGAACGCCATGATAAACGCTCGACTCGATGCTCGCTATCATTTTGCGATCATAAGCCGACTAAAATGGAATACGAAACGAATAAGTCCGCGCGGAGAAAAGCGACTTTGAAAAATAAAAACGTCGCTATAATTCTCGAAAACCCGAAAAATTGTGCAATGGTCGCTCGTTTTTTGCCGATGAAAAAAGATGCGTTGTTTATAACTCTGATGTATGCAGCGGCGTATCTTTTAATTGATACGGAAAAAGTTAAAACGGGCGTCATCAATAATAAAAATTGGAGCGCTCGCAAAGGTTGCATGAATAATGAACGCGCGTCTTGGCCGTCCGTTTAAAACAATAACAATTAAAGCGCGGCGGAGTAAAAAATCATTGAATTTTATGCCCTTCTTGTGAAATAAAGGCATAAATCTCGCCTGCAATTCCATTCAATTCAAAAAACGTCAATAATTCATTCGGCGAACGCGCGGACGAATAAAACGAAGAACTGTAAAATGGCTATATTTTAATTTTTCACAACCAAACTACATCCTTGTATTCACAATATTTTCTACGGCCATAAAACTCTCGTTTGGCTCGCGCGGAATAAATAAAAGGGAAGGTTGTGAAACTTGGGAAGTAGAGGCGAGGCGGACTAAAGGGGAAGACCGCAGGTTCGTTTATTTTTCGACTCGAATCGGAGGCCCATTTGCGGAACGCGAGCCACCCGAACCGCCGCGCCGTATCTTTTGCCCCTTTTCGCCAAGAATATATCCTTTCACGGCAACGCCGCTGTTTCGTGCGTAACCGTGCCAGGTACAAGCTATCTCCGCCGAACTACAACCTTCCGTAATTCATGTTCGCTTATATCGCTCGCGTTTAAATCTATCTAACTTTTCTTCTTTACTAACGTTATCCAGAAAAATTACATCCATCGACAGTTACAATGATAATAACGTACAAATCGCTTTACTAAATATAGATACGTTTCTGAAGAGATATTTTTGTGAAAAATCATTTTATGCCATTACATAATTGAATAGATATAAAGTAAAACTCAGGAAAATTTTGAGATGCTATTGTTGATTAAAATATGTAATGCTTTTTTTATAAACAATTTAGAGTTAGATGATGTAACACTAAGACGAAAATATTGCACGTCATTTAAAGCACAATCTCCTTAGGTTACAATTTTTACCAGCGAGCAATAAAAATTAATCCCATTATTTAGCTTCTTATGCATGCTTCTAAATATATTGTGACATTTGCTCTAGTCTGAGACAAACATGCTTACGTCATTTTTTCTTAATTTCTTTCGTCAATATTTACTTAATGACATAACAAAATATGAGGTTTTAACTTTATAGAAAATGCATAGACTTGTTGGTAACATTATTAGTAATTTTGATATTAATTAAAATATCTAGTTCAGATCTCACATTTATTGATCTACAGTATTTTTAATTTGTAATAGACAAACAAATCAAATTTAATCCTAAAAATATCTTATTTCTAAAGATAAGTATGAAATCTTTCCAATTTTTTTAAGTTTAAACATTTTTTACTTACGAGAAATGTCGAACTCATTTTATATTATTAAATTTTATCTGATTGAATTTCATTTTTAAATCAAGAAATAAATTATAAAAATTGAATAGGTACATGATTTATCTCTCTAAAAGTCAGATATCCGATTAATTTTTTACGATTTTTTGTACAAATTTAAATTACATTTTTTAGTCTTAAATTGTTTTCAAAATTACATTAAAAGGACATACTTCCGTCACTTTTAATATATACATCGAGTGAGATGTCATTGCAACACTGTTCGATTTACAATGTTTTCTACTGGCAGTCGCGAAAGCAACAGTGCACAATTTTGCTTTGATGTTACTCGCAGCATTGCATGTGGGATACATAAAAGATACGAGTTACGCAGTAGATTGGAATCCATATTTACACTGAATCTCAGTTAAGAGGATTGTTTACCCGCGTTGCTGGAACATGCAAAAATGTGATTGAAATGAAATAATTTTGCATTTAGTTAAAGCTTGGAAAATTCAGATGGTAAATTAGATTTGACTCTTAGCTTTCAGATTATTCAAAAGGCAGCTGCAATTATGCGCGGAAGATTAAATAACGATTTATGGAAATTCGCATTTAAATACTAGTCCGATATAATATCCATTACTTATGCTATAATAAAATCGTAATGGATATATATTGTATGACCAGTGTTGAATCGATAATATTAAATGCAAATAGAATAATATTTTTTTGTAAAGTCAACTACATCGTCAACTATATATAGTCAATTACAAGGTACATTATATAGTTAACTAAATTTTTAACTGTATGATCAACTATATAAAGTCAACTATACAGTTAGCTATATCGTCAACTACATAGGCAATTATATAATTAACTGAATCAATTTTACTCTCTAGGAAGTAAATTGTTTTTCTTCTTCCACAATTATTCGTGCAAAAAACTAAAATCAATGACGAGCGTTGAATCGATAATATCAAACGCTAATAGAATTATATTTTTTGCATGCAAAGAAGGTGTGAAAACGATATTTTCCAGGGATAATGCGATTCGTCTTAGAGTCAAGTTTAACACGAAATGCAAATTAGCGTGTTCGCTGACATTGTGCCAAGTCTGGACAATCATTTTCAGGGTTCGAGTCACTCAGCAACCCTTACAATGTCGTCTTACGAGTGCGTCCGAGCAAGTTTACGTAGGCAGGGCGACGGATCTGGTTAGAGAAAAGCCAGTGTAGGCTGACAGCGGCTGCTTCGTCGAGATAG
>JABFPQ010000218.1:0-13756 GCA_022817265.1 Masnerella sp. ZL-2020
CAAAAACTTGAAACGCGAACGAACGTTATGCAATGATATCAAATTGAAATTCTTTTATGAAACTCAACAAATTTCGCTTAAAAACGATAAACCAAACATCATGTAAAAACACTTCAAAAACTGGTAATACAAAAGTGTCTTAAATTAAGACATCAGCGTCTTAAATTAAGATGTTAGTGTCTTAAAAGAGGACTCAAATATCTTAAATTAGGATGTCATTTTTTTAAATTACGACTCAAATTACGACGTTTGATGTTTTAAATTAGGACACTTTTGGTAGCTCCAGTTTTTAAAGTGAAAAAGTCATGAAAACACATGAATGAAATAAACATATTAAACATTTTGAAGTACTCCCACGAACACAATATTTTGCGAGATCTCTCAAAGACATCACTTTCCTTTTGAATTGCAAATCCCGTTGTGTTTGCGAGCTTCCTTGGAAGTCTTGCATGCCACTATTTATGACAAATCTTGGAAGAAAAGAAAGGGAAATGTCCTCAAACGTTGTCAGACCGATCATGAAATCATATTATTTAGTGTTACTGCACGCGACTCATTCCTGATGAACCATTCTTTCGATAAAATCGCGATATCTGAACAAATAAAAGTACTTTATGATGGAAAGTCATTGAAGTTTACGTTAAAACTTCATTTCAACATAATACACTGAATGTTGAAAATAAATGATTTTCGAACGGTAAAACACTGTCCTGATTCACACGATATTTGGAAACCAAAGTTATAAAATTTGCAATTTTCGACGATCCAGATGAAGAACATCACGTTTGGAAATTCGGGTGAAAAACATCACGTTTTAAAATTTCTCACGTAATTCTTCACCTAAATTTTGAAACGTAATGTTTTTCACCCAAATTTTCAAACCTGATGTTTTCCACTTAAATTTGCAAACATGATGTTTTTTAACCAAATTTTCAAACGTGATGTTTTTTGTCCGGGACTTCGTTTTCTTCTTCGCGAATTTTATTCCAATTTGTATTTAAAACAAAAAAGGACAGACGAAATAACTGCAAATCTCTGTAACTCTGTCAGCGACCAGATTACAAAACCATCGACTCTCGACTGTCAAAACGTTAACACGTCGACAGACGTGAGATTAGTCTCCCTGACGAGACTGAACCATATAAATTCGTATCCAGACTACTCCTTCGACTGCAGGTCGTAGAAGTCTCATCAGCTATTAATCCGGCGACTAATCCGATTGGATCAGGCATGCGGAAGCGCGAGGAGGTCAACGCCACGAAATCCGAGGCCTACGTTGAAAAAAGGCTCGAAAACAGGGTCGTAAATTAGCGCACGATAACCATTGGCGCTCGGGTCCCACGTTAGGTTTATTCGTCGCGCCTCGACACGCTTTACTTTACGATCCTAGTGACGTGTACACCAAGTTCGCGCATGCTTTCGGGCGCCGACATCAAAATGCTTACAAGACTAAAACGCATAGTACCTACAATTAGTTCTGCAACTAAAAGACACGCTTTTTTCTCTGTTACAGTCGTTCTTCGGCCGCACGTACAACAACATCAACAGCATATCCGAATGCAAGAACGGCGGCGTGTGCGTGATTAACAAGAAGAACCGAACCGCCTGCAAGGCCTGTCGCTTACGAAAATGCCTGATGGTGGGCATGTCAAAATCCGGCTCTCGCTACGGGCGCAGGTCCAACTGGTTCAAGATCCACTGTCTACTGCAGGAGCAGTCGCAGCAGGTTCAATCGCGACTCAAGGACTCGAAGAGCCTGTTCGACAAGAGCTTCAGTTCCCTGGACGTGGCGAACAACAACAACAGCGGCCACAACGCGGACCACAACGTGGCTGGCGCAATTCCACCGGTGGTGCCGAACAACGTGCAGGAGCGGCTTAAGAAGGAGGAGACCCGGAACCCGGAGCTGGCGCCGATGCGCCAGCTGGAAGTGCCCCGGGGGCCGGAAATCCTGCGTCCCCCTGACATGTTACGTCACGACCTGCTACGACCGGAGACCAGATTCCCCATGTGGCGCGGTCCCTTCCTGCACCCGGCGCTCACCCAGATGCAACTGCTCAACGCCAACCCCTTCTTCCCGTTTCAGCAGCGGTTTATCGTGCCGTACATGAACCAGGTGAACGTGGCGCAGCCGCCGGTTTACGGCTCGTCCAGCGACAGCGCCAGCTCTAGATCCACGCCGTCGCCGAAGCAGACCAAGGACGAGCCGAGTCAGGAACCACCGAAGGAAGAGGTCCCGGAGGAATCCGCCAGCGATCAGAGTCTGGCGTTTTTGAGGTCGTTGGGCCCGGAACAGGACGAACCCATCGACCTTAGTACGAAGGCGACGGAGGAGAGTAACGAGGGACGGGAGAAGGAAGAAGAATTGCTCAACGAAAATAGCGACGCGAACGAGGTGCCGGGCGCACCGCCCCTGGACCTCACCAGGAAGACATGACAGTGATGATTAGGCTATTTCACAGTGATATTAAGCTGGTGCACGAACGACTGAGGTGCGGAGGGTTGTGCTAAGGTTTCTACTTCGATTTGACACGCACTAAGGGCGTAGTGTGTGTGCGAGTGTTGAATTTGAGTAGCTTTTTTTGCTAGTCGAACTATTTGGGCATCTTATCATCAGTAATTTTGCTATGGAATAGTTTTGTGTTACGAAGTGGAAATGCTACAATTTTTGGAATGTAAGTATATAGATAAAGGGGTTGAGTTACAAGATTTAATTTTTTCTTCGTTTTGTGTTTATTCAAACACGAAACGATACAAACATTCCTAAAAACATAGATGTTGTAGAGTATCCGTGGAATATCACTCTAATATCAGAGTTAAAAAAATGGTCAGTAGAAATTGAAATGGTATTTTATGGATGTTTTACGATATTTGTGTTAGTAGTGAGTTAAAGAGATGAAACGACGAAAAATTGTTAAATCTTGTAGGTGTGGAAAAAGGTTTCTTTTCGAAGGAATCAAATGATCGATAGGAATTCAAATTCAATTGATAGTTTTTATATTTCCAACCATCATGGTTGATGATTATTTTAAAAAAGTTTCAAATATGAAAAAAACGTTTTGAAAAATGTGATTTTTGTGGTTCCCACAAAATATTGGTTTCTATCGATTTTTATGGAGAAGATTTTGAGTTATAAATCGCAAACACTAGTTTATTATTTGTATACTTTTGTAACAAGACTGAAGGTTCAAGTTCATAGGCGACGATTATATTAAGATCTCGTTCGATATTAACTGCAAAAATAATTTATTAGATTGGTCCACAATTTGGACCAATCGACGATTGATTATTTAAATTAAATGTTAAATTTGTTATTTATAGGATGATTTTTATTCTGCCATACGTTACAATTGTAAATAACGAATTATTGCTACAAGATGTGATTTTAAGTAAATGCAATTACACAATGGGGCCAGTATGTATGTACAAAACGTTTGCGTCGACAAACTGATACTGTATATGTTTCGTAGCGAAAATGATATTTTATATTTACACGATCGTAAAGTTTTACGTGATTCAGTCAAGAGATATTAACTCGTGAGCAAAATTCTGTCCTGGATAGGCAGAAATAAAATGACTTTTTTTCATTGTTCTTCCTTTTTCCATTACTTGAAGTTAGAAAAGGATAGAACAATATAAAAAGTTTATAATTTTTTACTCTGGACAATAATAATGGAGAAATATTTTTTATTCATGGGAAACCATGTGACAAAAATACATTTATGTGAAAATGATTTTTGATACTTTGCCATTTGTATGACCTCTTCATACTTCAAGAGTACATACTTATATATAATATATATATATTGTAAATATCGTATGTATGTTTGTGTATTTTATGATTAATAAAGGATATTGTATACCTGACTACTTATGTTTTTTATTTGTTCTTCATTTATAAATACGATTAGTATTTATCATTCAAAATGAAATCTTGATGATAATAATTTAGTAACGTGTAATTTGGAAAATGGTTTTTGCAAAAGTTCTGTTATTGTCGATCAGAGGTAGTGGCGCTTTGATTGGTATTTTAAATATTGTTATTAAGACAAACGGTAGTTTGTCGACGCCAAGATAAGGAAACAAGTAAACTCGTGATTTATTTACTTATGAAAATGCAAGGAAGTAGTGAATATGTTGAAGTTTTGTTTGTAGTTGTACAAACAAAATTATTTTTGCTGACAATTTAATAATAATATTTATTTATTTATGGTTTGAACAGATAATATTAAAAAGATGTATTTTCGCAATGTCTTTGAGAATTATGATTATTCGTCGTCCCATCATGTTTGAAAATTTGTGTAAAAAATTTCACGTATTAAACTTTAGCTGCAAAACTTCACGTTCCGAAATTTTAATTTTAAAATTCAGCTGAGAAATATAACGATTCAAAATTTAGCTGCAAAACATAATTTTTCAAAATTAAGTTAAAAAATATCAAGTTTCAGAATTTTGCACGTCATTCTTCACTTAAATTTTAAAACGTGATGTTTTCCATCTGGGGCAACGTATTATAATATCTTAAACATTAATTTTCCTAATAAAATTTGGAGAGCAAATTACGAAAATTACAATTTTTTACTGTTTAGGTAAATTACAAGTTTTATACAACATTATTGCATATTTCACGATAAATATGACGTTTTAAAGTATATATTGTAACTCTAACGATAAAGTAACAAATTCGGTAAATATCGTTAAATTTTAGGCTTGCACGTACATTTCCCAGTGTAGAAATAAATCAGTTAAATTTGCTAATGCGCGCAAAAGTTAAGTAAGTTACGTTACGTCATCTAAGAAAGTTCTATCCTCGTGCATTGTGCATTCACGTTGATTCAAATTTGGTCTGGGATTGGGTTAAACATCCTCGCGCCGCGTATGGCAAAAAGGCCTGGCCGCAACAACGCGCGTAATATGAATAACATAATGTATCACACAATGAGGCAGGAGGTGTTCGTACGGCAAGAATGCGAAGCCTTTCGCAAGGTCTTTTCGCGAGGACTACGGTAACTTATTCTCTGTCTTTGTGGTGGGTTTTTGCGCGCGCGGCCGCTGCTCGGGGTTAAGTGGGTGCGACCCCACGATGCTAAATAATATCGAGCTATGCCATCTTGCCGGCCACGTAGCGCGCCATCTTGAAATATTACGGCCGACATATTCGCAGCTGCGCGTGTGTGCTTTATTTCTGCGCCCCGGCGAGAATTTCGGAGCAAATAGAGGCGCGCGAAATTTGAATTTCAATTGCGCATTCCGCGAACGAGAACGACATTTGACAAATTTGTCCAAATTTGCTAAACGCGCTAAACGGTCGACTATTTTTCGAGACGAGACTGTTTTTTGGTTAAATATACTATTTCGAGGGACTTGGGATATTTTGGACTGATTAACATGGGTCTTCTAATTTATTCCACTTAAGCTATCTTAAATAGGAAGATATTTGTAGGCAAAACAGAGTGCTACATTTTCGCGGGTTTCAGGAGTTTACTTTTTTACGTTTTTTTTGGATAATAATTTTTTAGATAAATTTCTAAATGCAAAGTATTTGGTTATGTCATTTTTATGATATGTTATATTTTTATAATTCTATTTGCCCTAGTAAAATGAATAATATATTGCGAATATATTGTTAATATATTATTTTCACAATAATATATTTTTGTCAAAATATAGGGGGAGTAAAGTTCAGCTTTGCTCCCTTGATGCAAAATATACTATTTACTATATTCTCGTTTTATTCGAGTTTTATTTCCGTTATATTCTCGTTATATGCTCATTATATTCCCGTTAGCAATTTTATACATCCAGCTCTATATTTAAAGTATATTGGCAATATATTGAGAATATAAATTGCCAACATATTTTCATTATTCTGATATTGTTTTCGTTATATTGAAATAAAACGAAAGTATAATAATATATTATATAGTCAACATGCTGAGAATATAATTATAATATAACGACAATATAACAAAAATTTATTTCCAATGTATATTAGTAATATAATGACAATATAATTTTCGTTTTTGTAGGATGATATTTGGTTATGGAGAAGCATTATCTTTTTTCATCTCAAAGACGAAAAATTGTTCATAAAATGAAGGAAAAATCGCATTAAAGAAACAGAATTTATTTTATTTACACGCAAAAAACAATTTGGTTGAATCAACAAAATGATTTTGTAGTTATTTACTCATCAAAACCGTTTTGTTGATTTATCAAAAAAATTTTGTCGATTCAACAAACATAGGTCGACAAAAATGTTTTTGCTGAATCAACTATAGCGTTTTTTGCATGTACAATTTTTATTTTGACAAATTTTAATGGTGCAATAATGATATACATAAAACTCAAATAATTTTTTATGATGACTTATAAAATTTATTTGACGACAAAAAATAATTTGTAATTTATATTTCCTAGTTCGATTCCATTAAAAAGTGCGAAGACGTAAAAATGTAGTGTAAAGGCCGCAGAAAAATGCCAAACAAAATTAAAAATGACGGAACGATTCTTTCGGTATCTTCCTTAATCATCTTACAACGGCGCATAAATAAGCAATTCCGCTTATAAAATTGCCTGATTGCATTCCAGTTACAATTGACTCGAAGATTAAACGCTTAATTTTCCTGTTTAAGAAAAATGACCCGGTTGAATTTTTTTTTGCGCCGCGTCAATGGCGCGGAAAAATGTGTAATGAACGTCAGCCGCGCGCGCATTTGCATTGAATCGAAGCTGACTTTTATTGGCCGTGGCTATCCGAAGATGACGAGCGACAATGATGCTCGTTCGCGCGGATAACGATGCGTTCGTTTTCCTAATGGCGAGCAATTAGAAAGACCGTAATGAAAGTGCCATTTGGAATGCGCACTCCGCGGTGCCAGTAATAAAGAACGAGCTTTACAACCCGCCGGACCTGGAAGCCCTCTCACCTAAATATATACCGCCGGAGCGACGCGCCTGCCCCCTTCCTCTAGTTTCGCTCATTCGGCGTAATTGCATAAATTTATAGTATCACTGCGCTCGCGCTATACCACGACGACGCATGCTGCGAAACATTGTGCGCCGTTTTTGCCAATATGCACCGAAAAATTCTAGAGAGAGCAGTTGTACTTCAGTCGGGAGAGTTGATCATTTTAGGTTAAGGCACAACCGCTCTCCCGCTGTAGGGTGACTGAGTGCCCCGCAATGAAGGAGAGCCGTTGTTACACGTGGGTGAGCTGCTGTCCCGCAATACAGATATAAAATTGTGTATGCATACGCATAATCAAAATAAATTAACAAAATAACGAACCCGTTTTGATAATGAGTATTAGTAAAATAATAAATCATTTTTTAAAAGTAATTTATTATAAAAAATAGTATAATTTTTACACAATATATTTAATATAATTTACAATCCATATCGCAGCGCAAGGAAATGCGTATTATTTTTTTCCACTGACAAAGCAGGTACAATATTTGGTATACTTTTATAATTAACACACCTGTTCATAGAAGGAATATGTGGTACGACATATGCATGTACGTGATCATCAAAAGTGATTTCGGGAAATACTCTAAAATTAAAATATATTTCTTGTTTTGCTTCAATAATTTCAATAATTTCTCCAAATTCAATTTCGCTTTTTTCTGCGTTTAATATCAAGAAATTTCCAATTTTAAACATAACATTGTTTATTTTCACGTGTTCATATTTTACTGGTTTAAGACCTTGCATGCTACTGAAAAAATCTTTTGACTGAAAATTGCTATTATCATATGAACCAAATATAATATTTTTTTCAAATTCAAGAGAGTTAATTAATTGACACATTTGCAATAGCTGTTTAGTCGCAATAGTTACTAACAAGTTTTTGGTACAATGACTGGACTGTGCGTTAGCCTTCAAAGATTGGTGCCGAGATTCGTATCTCATTGACCAATAATTTATACAAGGACCGTTGTTTTGGAGCACTGATGGATAATGAAGTAACATGTGAAATTTAGGTTTCAGTGTGCCAAAAAGCTGAACGTAGAGCTGGTTGTGATCTGTAATTAATTGTCTCAATACTTTAATATCGGATTTGATTATCCTTGGGGAAGTAACAATATCAATTATTTTTCTCAATAATTTGTATAATTGCCAATGTTCATCATTTTCTGGAATGAGATCTCCTATGATTAACCCAAAATATCTTGCAAAACATAACATCTCAGAAGCAGACATTTTTAAATTCAGTTGACTTTTAATTCTATTTATATCTATAACTGGAGGTTTATTTGAAATTTCATTTGAACCGTATTTAAAATTCATTATCCTATCATTTAACGTCCGTAACGTAAAAAATCCCTTTTTAAATATATAAGTATAAAGAATGTCTCGCAAATCGTACATACAAACTCCTTCTAGAACATCGTGCATCATGTCTACAGTTACATTTTGAGTTACGTGAAAATTTTGGATTTGATGAAACACACATGCCTCTTTTATTCCGGTAGCTGTAACATTCCGACTTTGAACGTCTTTCTCGTATGATTCGCGAGTTCTTAACAAACTTTGGTCTTCTACGGTTTGAGTCAATGATTTTTCTGCTGATATTTTGCAAATTCTACAAAAAAAAGTGGCATTAAATGATTCAACAAATCCAAATATACTATTGAGACCGAGATTATCTCCCAAAATCAATACCAGTTGAAACTTAAAGATTTTTTTTGTTCCGTCTACGATTATTTCTATACCAGTCTGTGCTAGAAAATTAAGTTCTTCAATAAGTTTTCCAAAAACGTTTTTGTTTCCACACGTTTTTTTATCGTCTGTGTGTATTAACATTGTGAATAAAATACTACTTAATTGAGATGAGATACTTGGAGGCAAACAAGCGATGGAAGAGTAAACGGCACCAAATTTGTTCGCACCAGCATGGCTGCCTAACGGATTACCAGTCTCAAGATCATCATAAAATATATACAATGGCAAAACAGTGTCCTGACTAAACACTTTAGAATAAACATTTTTCCACAGATCGGCTTGTATAATGTTGTTAACAATATAAGATTCTTTCGATAAAGTTTCTATATAATCTAAAATTTTTGTCAATATTCCGGGAATTTCTAAAAATGATTTAAGACTTTTTTTAAGCGGGACGTATACGCCATATAACGTTTCTGGTACCAAACGAGTTTGATTATCAACAATTTTTGGCACGAAAGAAGTTCCGATTTCAAATTTTTCAAATTCAATAAACCCTTTATTTCTTAAAAGTGAAAAGCGCTTTGCTTCCGTTGAAACTGTCTCAAAAATTCTGGCATGTTCGTCGAAAGATTTTTCTATTTTCTTTTTAGTTTCATTTGAAAGATTTTCGTTGCTTAAAACTAAAAAAATATCACTTTTTAGTGATGATAAATACTTTGAACAAATAAAATCAATTATATAATCAATTACATCTTGAACAACTTTTCGGGGTAAAGTCGGATCAGCATAAAGTAACAGAATAAAAGTTAAAATATGATGTAACATTAATTTAATATTCATTATTAGTTACAAGTTATGTTTAAAAACGCGGTAAAAAATTTAGAAATTCTTCAGATCAATAAAAAGCTTGGTGATTGCCGAATAAGATTTGTGAGGCTTGAAATCGTAGATCACTTCAAACACGCTCCAAATGTGATCAGACAGAAATGGCCATCTTCTTAATGCCATCAAACATTTTAAACAAGTTTCAACCGCACTTACGGGGTTATGATATGGATAGTTCGTTTCATGTAAAACAACGTAAGATTGACAGTTGTCCACGTTCCCATAAAGAATCACATATGGATGTATAGGCAAGCCCCAAGAACGTAATTGTTGATGTAACTGTTCTTGTTCCAATTTCAAATCTTTACCTTGCTAGAAAGTATTAAACAAATATGAATTATACTTTTTTGAAAAATATCATATACATTTTTAAACATTAGAAATAGATTTTTACTTACAGGAATATACAAAATAAATGACTTTGCTATTTCGAGTTTAGTCAGATTAATCCATTTTGAATCCCCAACTTTTACTTTCTTTGGCACGGACACGCAAAGTGGTAATAAGAGTAACGCTAATACGTCCTTATGTACGTCTGAGAATTATGAAAATAATTTAAAAGTAAAGAAACTTTTCAAAATGATATGTCGATTAAAAATAATTGTTGAATTTAATATAGAATAGTTTTTTATAACCTTGATTAATAAACCTATTTTGCGCTTTGACGAGTTCTTTAACTTCTCGAATTCGAGAGTTTTTGCAGTATTTAATCAACTTGATAGCGAATTCTGACCATTTTTCAGCAAAGCAAATTGGAGAAGCTTCAATATCTGACAATCTGACTTGTTGCACTCGTTCTGTACTATCTTCTTCTTGTTCTGTTACTCTGTCCTTATCTGGCTCTTTTTGATTTGTTCTTTTCTGATCATCTTCTTCTCTGTCTCTTGGGTTCAGTTCTTTGAGAATGTATTTGAAATCTACTTCCAACTATAAAAATAATAAAAATTTCAAAAATGCTCTTTAATAAAAATTAATTTTAATATTATGTAGATTAATAAAATATTTAAATAATATCTGACCAATACAATTCCCAGTGGTGCATGAAGGCAAGGAAAAGTTTCAAAATACTGTTCAATAGATAGACATTCTGTCTTAGTTCCCTTTTGCAGTAACAACTTGATTCTATCACTATAAAAATTTTCCCAATTTTGTATAATCTCTGCCGAAGAGTATTTCGTTTGATCAATGTCCGTCAGAGATTGCCATGTATCTGCTAAGCACAAAATAAAAGTAGTTAATTAAATTGCAAATAATAAATGTGTTATAAAAGACTTAATTTTGCTAAAAAACTTGAAAAAGTAACATGCCTAAAGATTTCTTTGAACTTTGTTGTGAACTATCAGGAATGTTTTCTGGGACAGAATCATCAAGCAAATGAGCTAGTCGAAGTTGCTTTCTTATATATTTATAATGGTTATAAAGGTGCCCCCGTGCTGCTACACTTTCATTGGCATCATTACGATAAGACGGCACATACAGCAGTTCTTCGTCTTCACTTGGAAATAGTTCCACTATTTGTTTCGTTAACCGTGAAAAAGTGTCGCCTGTTATTCTATGAAAATGATTACATAATAAGTATATGTATATCAATAGCAATAAAATTATAAACATCTTTATCAACAATCAAGAAGACCACGAGACAATTTTAGAAAATTTAACATAATAACAGTAAAATTAATGTATTACAATATTCATAAAAACAGATATTATTTACAAATGACTTGGAAATGGCAGGGAAGAATATAAAATTACATTTAAATTAAATTATACATATATTACATTTTTGTTAAGCACATTTTTAAATTTGTAAACAAATATGACACATAAGCAGTAAATTGCAACTTATGCAACTCATTATTTAAAGTATAAATAAAAAATTACAATTTGTTTGTAAATAGTTCAATTTTTCATATGTAAATGACATGAGAAACCTAAACACAAAGAAATGCAAGTTTGTTCAATGTATATTGCTTATAATAATCTTTTGCATTTCGTTTTCTTATTTGAATTGTATTGTTTGTTAAGATTACCGAATAAATAAAGAAATTTTTTCATTGCAAATTCTAGTTTCAGAATTCCTTTTTTTATTCGGAAAAAAACAAACTTACTTAAATTGTAGAGGATCATTTTTAAGCTCACTGAAAATCATTATGCTCATTAATTTTGAGCGATCAAGTATCTTCAAATGTTTATACTTTCCTAAAAGTATCTGTCCTTCTAAAGAGCTATTTAATAAAGTATATAAATCATTTTCTTTATAATTAATAAAAGTATCTAGAAAAAATTAATTATTTGTCATACATATATATACAACATTATATAATTTATAATAACAAAAAATGAAAAACAGGTAAAAAATAATACCTGCTGTTGACGATAATCTTTGACTAGCATTTTGATCAGAGCCGTGCTCAATGATAACTATATTATTTGATGAAACATCAATAATATCATTTGGAACTTGTTCAATTATCTCATTCAAGGCATTACATTGACTTGAAAGAATGCCTTTTTCAAAGTTAAATTTTGATACAAAATCAATCAAAGAACAATGACTTTTCAAAATTTGACCAATTCTATCGTTCGATAAAGCATAAAATTCATTTCTTTTTACGCCGTTTTCTACATGACAAATAAGCAAGCCAACATAAAAATATTTATTGTTAAAACATATGTTGACAAACATTAAAAAACATTTCACACATTTATTACTAAAACAATAAGATGAAATAACGTTCTTGTAATTTTTAGGTTGGAACAATGTAATATTACTTTCAACTTACCTAGCAGTATTTTTTGTACATCCTCAAAGTCATATTTTTTGAAAAAATCCTCCATTCTTTCAAAAAGCAATGTCTTTTAAAGGTTATGAAATTTCAAATAAAACCCAATTGAATAAAGCGAGAAAATAAATTAATTGAATCAAAGACAACTGTCAACCGACCACGGGCGACCGATCATCCGTTTTGGCGGGAGAACACTTCAACCTAGCTTTACGGACGACGGTTGCACTACAGTAAGGGAAGCGTTATCCCACGTCGGTAAGAAGGTTCTACTTTGCAGAGGGAGAGCGGTTCGCCCGACAGATTTTGACCGAACGGGGCAACGAGTCTCCCTACAGGGAGAACGGTTCTCCCTAGAATTTTTCGGTGTGGTGGTTTCTTGTCAACACATTTTTATGTTGAGTTCTCAATTATAAATTCTACGAAACGACGAATTTATGGAAGGGTAATCAGTATTTTATTGAATGGACGAGGAAAAAACGGTATTAAGTCTAAATGCAACGTACATTTATATTAATAGATGATTAGGAAAGGAATCGTATATTAAATCAAAGTGTTGATCATTAAATTGTATTCACTATAAAAATTGGATCTTCATTTAAGACGTCAGTGTCTTAATTTTAGACATCAAACGTCTTAAATTAAGACATAATATGTCTTTCTTTAAGGTACTGACGTCTTAATTAAGACACCAGTTTAGAAATGATGAGTAAAGTAAATTTAAGACACTATAGTTTTTATATTGACGAGTAAAGTGAATTTAAGACGACAGTGTCTTAATTTCAGATATTAAACGTCTTATTTTATGATACTGATGTCTTAATTTAAGACACCAGTTTTTAAAGTGATGAGTAAAGTAAATTTAAGACTCCAGTTTTTAAAGTGATTAGTAAAGTGAATTTAAGACGTCAGGGTCTTAATTGCAGACATCAAACGTCTTATTTCAAGACCCCAACGTCTTAATTTGATATACCAGTTTTTAAAGTGACGAGTAAAGTAAATTTAAGACACTAGATTTTATATTGACGAGTAAAGTGTATTTAAGACGTCAGTGTCTTAATTTCATACATTAAACGATTTATTTTATGTATACTGCGATGTCTTAAATTAAGATACTAGTTTTTAAAGTGACGAGTAAAGTAAATTTAAGTCACTAATTTTTATATTGAGGAGTAAAGTGAATTTAAGACGTAAGTATCTTAACTTAAGACTTGAAACGTCTTATTTTAAGATACTAACTTCTTAATTTTCTATACCAATACCAGTTTTTAAAGTGACGAGTAAAGAGAATTTAAGACGTAATTTAAGGGTCTGAAATTTAGACACTAAACGTATTATTTTGAAACAGGACATCTTATTAAACATCAAATGGAAAATTCCGAAAAAAATATCCTCACTTATTGAGTCAGAACTTAAA